>ML809991.1:25685-37296 GCA_009831015.1 Picea engelmannii | reverse complement strand
TGATGCTATCGGGTAAATGGTATGTTTTTGTGCTCAAGACCATTACCTGTAATACCTCCCTAGCTAGGAGGGAGTGTTAATATTATGGTAGTTGTGGGAGGTATTTACCTCCACGTGTGAACCTGACAAGAATAGAAGACTCCAAAAAGAAAGAGAAAACCCTAATGAGTTGGCTAATAACCCTAGAAGCCTTGTCGGCTCAAGAAGATAATTTATATTAGGTTATTAGCCTCCAAGAGAAGAAGTCGGCCAAAAATAATAATAATATACTGAACAGACACATATCTAGAAGGAGAAGTCGGCCCCAGCAAATCTGGCAGAACCAGTATAAATACAGGGCGCCAGTTCTCATTTTGACACATCTCAGCACTGCAGTTCCCAGTTGGTGCGCACTGCAGTTCCCAGTTTGGTGCGCACATGTGGAGGAGGGTTGCAGCTGCAGCTGCAGCAGCAACTAGTTCTCAGTATTGGCTTGGACTATCTCTTGGTTAGGGTTTGGACTATCTGATCAGCTTTTTGTGATGCGCTATCCTTGGGGAAAGGTGCACTACCCTTTATTTGGCTATCTAGCCTAGGGTTTGCTTCTGGAGAAATTCTCAGTCAAGGTTAAGGTCCTCAGAGGGTGGCTTCGGCCTATGGTTGGGTGACAAGGGTATCGTCAATGGTAAAACGAGCACACCATCTTCTATATTCTAACATAAGGCCCCTCGTTCCTTTTGCATTGTGATGTCTTTTGTATTGATTTTATGTAATGCATGAGTGGGGTGTAATATGTTTCTTGTTTTTTTTTCTTTATTCACCACCATATTCCTATTATGAATTGAAGCATAGTTTTGGGTGCAACCCCTTTATGCACATTGGGTGAGCACCATCCATAGATGGTTGATGAGTTGGTGTTTAGGCTACACCTAATTAGCTGTGAGGAGGGGTCAAAATATGGCCAACATTGTGTTCCCAAAGGATCTTTGTTTTATAATTGTTCTATCTAAGGGTGTCATCTAAGTAGGAATGCATATGGTTGGGTGTAAAATCTACCCTATGGAAACCAAATTAACTCTTTTTCTATGTTAAAGATAGGTATTGAAGATGTGGGAGAATGTTTAAATACTTGTATGTTTCTTTTACTATGAATAAAAGGAATCACTTCATTGTATTAGAACCAACATAGATCCATTTTAACCTAGGATCTATTAAGCACCGAGAGGGATCGAAATGAAATGGAGTCATAACTTCAATGATTGAAAGATTTGGGGTTAAGATGGTTCTATGTTGTTTTTTTCCTTAAAAAATAAAATAAAAAATAAAAATAAATAAAATCATATATTATATTCAGATGAAAAGAAATGTATTATGTAGACGTCATTGACATTGATAAAGGGTGCAAGATCATTCATAAAAAAGGGTCATATACAAGAGGCATGCAAGAACTCATTTACTTATGATAGAAAGCATAAACAGTGAAAAAAAAGAGTCAAGATATAAGGAGTAAAATAATCATCAATCCATCATGTTTTCCCTTTCTTCATTTTAACCTCAATCCACCCCCCTAGAGAAGGTCCCATTAGAACTAATTGTAGATTAGAAGCGATATGTCCAGGATTTGGATGTTGTACCAACTCCTTGTCCAAATTAGATTTGTTAGATCCATGAAGTCGCCTCATTCCCAATGATGGGGCTTCATTTGCAACTACCACCATCGAGGGGGGAATCATGATATTCTTATTTGCTTTTCTATCCATTGAAGAAGGCACTAATTCTGCAACTTCCATGGTTGGGCATCCTTTGGTATCCTTATCTTAGATTATTGTCTACTAATTTTTTTCATTCACTTCTTCTTCATCATCTAACTACTATTGCTCAAATAATTGTCATCCTTTGGGTTTTGGTTTATTTCATTTTTTTCCTTTTAGAATAAGCTCATGCTTGAGGACATGAATCCTACAAATGTCATGCCTATTGAAAAATATGACACCGCAAAGTGGTATTTTCATTATTCAATTCCTAAGTCCATATAGAACCTTTCCTTTGAAGGATCGGCTTATCTGGTAATCCCTCATTAATTTCATTCTCCACACATATACGTGGATATGTAGAAAGACCAAGCTTGAGCTATTCTATATCTATTTTTAAATATATTCCCAATGTATTCTCGATATTTACAAAAACCATTAACTCCCAAAACTATATTGACAAATTTGGGAGATGTACCCAAACATGAATTTTAGTAATAGACATGGAAGATGGGTTAAATTATGGGACCGTGAGGTAAAAAAAAAGCCTCACTCTTCAGAACCAGAAATCCTCCTTGAATTTTTTTTGATAATTAGCAGGATTGTTAAATTAGAGAATAAGAAAAACTTTGGAAACAAGATATACCTCACAATTGTTTATTCGGTTCAATATGAACAATGGTTCAAATCTAATGTGGGAGGCCAAAAACCATTAAATGACATATTACCACCTTAGATTCATAGTGTGATAGGAGGTTAGAGACTATCTCCTCCATTACCTCTAGTACTGGAACCTCCTATGTTTTCTCCACAATATACACATTAGGTGAGTGAGTCAGCATAGTTGTAGAGGATTTGACATTAATTGCATCCTTAAAGGAGTGGCCCTTGGATGAGGAGGGTATATCCTTATTTCCATCCCTGCCATGAAGATGAAGAGCCAAGAATAACATGAAATCCTTACCAATGTCATAATCTAAGAGCATGAGTGCTTGTCCAGCTACTTTCCAACGTATAGAAGGCATTGTTGGACCGCTAATATACCCCCTTTGTTCTATATTTTTATATTAATGAATGCAACAAAGTCTAATGGTTATACCTATAGTGTAATAGTCTTACCCTCGTACAACCTCACTAGTATTTGAAAGGTCGTTGCAAGCATTTCAACAAACACATGTTGAGGAAGCATTTATACAAACACTTTTTGAGAAATATTTGTTCAAACATATGGCATGCATCCTCGGGTACATTGTATGCCAAATTGAGATATCAACATGGCACTAAGTGTTTTTGCAAAAATCCCTTGGGCTCCTTCCTCTCCTTGGCTAGATGCTCCTACCTAACTTGCTTACATAGAACCTCATCCAAAGGCCAAATCCACTAGGCAGCGTTCACATAGGGATTAAATGGCTACAACACACCTAAATTCATGGTTAGGGTCTACTTTAGAAGTGGACACTTATGCTCAACCTCTAAGAGTTTCATTAGATTAGATTTCACTAGCATGAGCTTTGGAAAAAAGTAACCCTCCTTTGACAGCCAAATATTTGTGCATATATCACGTATTCTAGCTTGGTCAATGTAACTTTTTTCTAGTAAGTGCTTCACCAAATAAGAACAGACAAAACTTGTTTCCCCATCAAACATACCATCTTTTCTTAAGCATTGTCACCATTTATAGTTGTAGTGGTCATTTTCAAGGTTTCTTGCTTTGCACCTCTTATATGATCTACTATATTAAAACTAAGATAATCCACATCAATATCCATGCATATCATTTAAGTTATAATAATGTATTACGATATCATAAAAATTGTTATGTGATCATTATTGGACATGAGGATTCCAAACTTGGAGAGTATTCAAAGTAAGGATAGAGAGAAGCAAAGAGTAAATTTTACAACCCATACTATGTGAAGGTTCAAATCATTATAGATACAAATCATATAATTCAATGCTTCACCAAAAAGATTAAAAAAATTATGAAACAAATCTAGAGAGCATGAAAATAAAAAGATATCTCCTCTAATTAGTACCATCAAGAAAATCCAGTGGCACATGTCTACAGCACCGTTATAGTAAAGCTACAAGAGGAGTTCCAAGATTTTGTAGGTTATTTTCTGCCAATGACATCATGAGAGGAACATATAGGTATCTATTAGTAGACCCCTTGGAGTGGATTTGGTTGGAAAAGGCTTATTTAAGTTCTTCGTTTATTTTCATAATATAGTGAGTAGTAGATGTTAAGTTGGAGGTAAAATCATTGTAATTAACTTAGAAGTTTTTAGAATTGAAACATTTTGAACGTCTACGCTTGTCAAATTTGAAAAGATTTTTTTTTTATACCAATTTTTTATTTCCATAATATAGTGAGTGGTAAATGTTAAGTTGGAGGTAAAATTTTTGTAATTAAATTAGAAGTTTTTAGAATTCAAACATTTTGATTGTTTACGATTGTAAATTCTTACAATTCTTTTTTAATTAGTGAGAAGATTTTTTTTACATCAATTTTCTTTTTAAATGGCTAATTTTATTAGAAATTTGCATTTAGTTGTGATTTTGTGTAAATATTAGTGTAGATTCATCTTAATTATGGATTTAAAAGGATCAAATTTCTTGAAATGTAATTTTTTTTGTCATGGAATATAAATCTAGGTTGGTTGTTATAACCTCACTCAACTTTGTAAAACTCAAAACTCATAACTTATAAAGATATGGATATGTAAATATACAATTTTGATTATTTTCAAGATATTTATATTTGCATTGTTACAATATTTCTATGTAAATATCATATTTGTAGTATTTATATTTATTTGCAAATATGATATCTCTTTGTTTATCTCTTTATAGTAGTTATTGTATTAGGTGTACATATCAATTATCTCTCTTTCATATATAGAGATATTTTTCATTTTGTTTATATTTATATTTGGCTAACATATAGTATTATTGTTATTACTATTATTATTTGTTATAAGAACTGTATTTTTTGAAGCCTACATATGATGATGCAGCATTATCCATGTGACAAACATGATAATAACTTTATCATAATTATCATAATTAGTTGTAAATGCACCTCACTACTCTCGGTGCAATAATATGGCTTATATTGTCCTGTTGTGGTGCATGTACCATGAGACCTAGTGTGGTGTGGATAGAGGACAACCATGGGGCACATAATGAAAATATTATTTACAATCAATTAAGAAAAAATGAGTACAATTTTAATTAGTAATAGTACTCTATTCCACTCAATTTTGCAATGCCCTTTGAAGGATGACAAATTTATGATAATGAAGTTGAATGTTTTATTTCACATTGCATTACAAATGCATCTTGTCACATTGATCATTATACTTATTGAGTAGAAGCTTATAAGTTGGTAACAACTAGTAACTATATATGATTGATTCAAAAGTTATTAAAGTTTCATAATTTCATTATTAAATATATATATATGGTTTTTAATTTTATATTAGGATTGATATTATATATTTTTTATTTATTTAATATTTTATAAAAAAAAATTAAATTGTTAACTGTGAAATTCATGTTGAAAACAAAAAAAATTATATATTTATTTCATGTAAGGCAACATAGAAAACGTGACTTGATGCAATTATGAAAAGAACCATATACATATTAAATAAGAAAAACAAATTTTCAAAAAAATATCTTAATAAACATCTCACATGTAAGCATAATATAAAGTGAAAAACATGTAAGGAAAAAAAAAAAAAACAATATCAAAATATCTGATAGTATTTAAATATCCAAAAATGAGTTGAATCATCTCCCAAAGATTCTCTAAGCTCTCTCAAAAATACATCAAGTCTCACAAGTATGGGTATATAATAACGAAATATCCAAGTGACTCTTGAGTGAGTAACTTGAGAGTGTGAGGCTTTTTATCTATAGGATATAGGAGTGATCTTATATTTTAATCTTATCCCTCAATATTCATTTAGGTGGGCATTTTATTTTGACATGTTATTTTTCAATTAAGTGACCTTTTTAATTTATTGTATAATTAGAAACCAAGATTTTGAATATGTTTGTTATTGTTAAAAAAACACTTAATATTATTGTAATTAATTTTTTTAATTAAAACAAGCATGCATATGCATTTCCCAGCAATGAGACCATCATATTATAGAATTTATCAGATGTCATTCCCATCAGGGCTCTATTACTGGCCAATAAGTTCCCTGCCTATATCATGCAATTCTAGATCGAGTGGAAGCACCACCTGCACCTGCAGTGGAGGCAATTTTTGTGCCAAGCAAATATACCTCATTAATGGAAGCAACACCCCCTCAACCCTAAGAAGGGGGTGTTGCTTCTAGAACAATGGCTTCATACGCTTGAGACATCATATTATCATAGTGTACATGGCTTAGTTGATATGGGACATGTCGTCCACGTGCCTACCTAGTAACTTGAGTTATCGGGTGGCAGGACACGCTCTTCCCAAGTGTATCGGCATTAAATGGGATATAACACCCCATCCACGGATACATTGTACATTCTAAGCGAATGTCATTATCCATAATAAAATGAAAGACATATTTCCAAATTTGTTTCTTGTACTTTGATCAAGTTAAAGTTCTTATACATTAGTTGATACCTTATCATCCGCCCACCACAGAAATTCTTGGAGTATTAGGATGACTAAATTTCATCAAATGAAACCCTATCTTTGCAATCGTATATATGTTCATAATTTATTAGGAAGTTCAAGTTACAATATTTAATATATTAACTTTTTATAAAAAATAAAAAATAAAAATGTTAACTAACTCTAACTCTGTTGTAAATTTTAAGGGTGCCTTTTAGGTGAATCTGTTATCTACTTTTGCCTCTTATATTTGGCGCTCTCTTCTATATTGGAGTGAGTACTTCACCCATTTTTTTTTTTTTTCCGTATGCATTATCAGCTTACTCTTTTCTATTTACCTCACATCTTGGGTCCTTGCAAAAGATGAAGGACCGCCAAAAATGAGCCAGGTAAATACACATTAGAGAATTCTTGGCATGCTAGTGTCCCCAGAGTGGAAGCAAAGAGATATTGTCAAGTGTATCGCTCATATTATGCATTTCTAGCCAAAATCATTTACCAGTAAATGAGACCCCAAATTTAATTATGCATTCATTCTCTTCTTCCTTGTTGATAATAGTAATAGGATTGATTAGGTGCTACATTTTGTCCAATTTCAGGCTGCCCAATGTGAACAACCAAAATATTTTACTGCCCAACATGAAAAACCAAAAATTTTGTTTTGTATTGAATTTCCTTTACTTCATAGTACACTTTGTAAGCCTCATTTAAGATCACAAACAAATGACAAGGGTACATACCTACTCAAAAATCCCCCTCCAGTTACACTATATTTTTTTTAAAGGCCTTGTAGCTACAATTGCAAACTGTTCGTTGGGCTTGGGGAGATTGCTATTACATCTTAGCCAGCTGGTCAGTGGGCTGAGAAAAAATTTCCAATTGCCTTCAAAGACATTGCAGGGTTTTTAAAGTACATATGCATTATTGGACTTAATCAATGTTGTCTTGCAAAGCTTAACATTCATATGCATCTCTCTGGGTACGAGTCATTTTATGAGAAGACTTGGGAATGGTATGGCGATGCTAGGAAGGGAGTGCGGCAGTCTAGGCATGGCAATGGGAAAGTTATTTAGATGGTCCAGTGCCATGCCAAATGCCAGCTAGACACTATTCATAGCCATGATTATTGTATTCATTGTTTGTCAATGATTAATCCAAGAATCTAAAAATAAAACAATAGAAAGAGAAAAAAAATAGCGTTCTATGCGAGGGATTACGAAGTAAAGCATCAGGAAGAGAAAAAAATAAATATCGAGAAGAGTGAAGCATGCAATAAGACCTCAAATCTATTGTCCAATGAGATTATGAAGAATAGGATTTTTTTATTATATAAAAAATAAAATGTTGAGATTGGGAAAAAATATATAGTCAACTCTGAATTGAATGCTATAGTCCATGGATCGCCTTTGTAAGGGACTAATAACAACAATTGTGCTATATTATAACTAAGTAGGTCTAGTGTGTAACTATAAAGAAATAGTTACCTAATAAACAACAAAGGATTATATAGTGGGAAACCTTATGAGAGGGGGGGAAACACAATTTTAGATGGATTTTTAATTATCGTTAACAATCCCAATAAATTATTAGAACATGTCCATCTAGTGTACTCACTCAAATAGACACCCTTTTCCCTAGTCACTAGTGCAATTCCCAATGTCTATTGATCCCAACAATTGATCAATGTCTCTAAACTCTAACAAGTGTTTTTTATAATATTTAAACTCTATCCCTTAAATCCTTTGAGGTTGGATACAATAGATGCCCATATTCCTTAATTCAATCTCCAATATAACTACTTGTTGTATATGTTTTACAAGTCATAGTTATAAAATATAAATGACCAACCAACTTCACAAAGAAATCCCATGCAACATAATTTATGTCATCACAAGAATATATTTTAGCTACTAGTCAATTGAGTTTAGATCGGGTGGTTGGGAGGAATGATTTTTATCCTCCACACCCGGATTCAATTCCCGCAAGTGATATAATGAGTTAATAATGAGTATATTGTTGTAATGTCTTCGAGCCCTATTATCGATAGGTCTTGTGCTCTGAAGATTATAGGTTTTACCCTAGGCACCATCCTCTAAATGAGGGGAAGTACTTGAGGGTTTTCCTCAAGCTTTGTAACCTGAAAAAAAATATATATATATATATATATATATATCTAACACTCTACCTTCATAACAAGGCTACTAGGTAGCATATACCTACCGAATATATAATAATGAAAGTATTGTTTAAGGAGATAGGGAGAGAAGGAGTAGGCATGAAATGACTAGATGGCATAAATATTTATTACAATAACATTGGGGGAAGTAAAGGCAGCAATAAGACTTCAAAGTTTTTGGCCAATAAGATATCAAATAAATGAGATTTAAAATTTAAAATTAATCATTATTTTTTAAAACTTTACATAAAGGGGTGTATATTTTATGGTCAACCATGAACTAATAGAAAGTCAAACCTAAATCAACACTATATACCATGCCTATCGGCAGGTATAATAATGGGGATAATGGTATCCCAATGGGTTAGCTCAATTAGTTCAAATGGATTGTTTCAAGGTAAAGTTTGTTGAGAGGTCTCCAATTCTAGTCCATATGAGGTTCAAGTTTGACTTAGTCCCACTAGGTTACCATCTACAATTGTGGTCAATGGTTGAGCTTCCCTCCATTTGGATATTTTGGGGAAGAGGGGAGGATCTCATAAGGATTACCTTGGAACAAAAATAATGGGAATAATCTATCTATCTTGAAGTACATATATGATTGAAGCATTATAAATACATCTCTTTCTATGACCATAACACTTGCATGCATACCCTTTTTCTTGGGGCTTAAAATACACTCTCTCTCGGACCACACATCTTTTTACATGCTCATTTTTAGTGGCTTGCGAGTTTCTAATTTTGGGGCTTATAATACAACTCTTGTGGAAATTTCTTGGAATTCAAAATTCAATGCAAAATAAAAATTTCATCCTCAACCTAGAAGGTTCCTTGAATCTCAACTCTATGAATTTTTAGCCTTAGGGTCACTTTAAAACAAGGTACAGGACAACAACATAAAGAGTACAATGATTCACTTCCAAATAGCCCAAACTTACAAGCATTTCAAGAAGAAAATATACCAAACCAAATGGATAAGTTTCATCTCTTTTAGGAAACTTGTCAGCCAATATCTAGATTTGAAAATGCTCTTTTGCAAAAGTATGATAGTAGTAAAATCAGCCCCTCATATTCTTCACTTATATGTCAAATCACTTAACAATTGTCCTTTTAATTATGTCAAATCAGAAATACATATATGGTTGTAAATAACAATGCATAAAGAACATATATAGCGAAAAATCAAATCTATAAATTGCACAAGTTTTGGATAGTTGGAAAATTCATTAATGTGTTCAATCTAAAGTGTGTGTGTGTGTGTGTGTGTATCATAGCATTCTTGCATTTCTAGTACAAAGAATCTTATCTCTCCAAACCCTATCAACCAAGAATATCCAATATGCAAGAATCACTCCAACACATCCTCCAAGGCAAGACACCATCTCTTCTTCTTCTTCTTCACAATTCAACCCTAGGGTTTTATCACAAAACCCTAATATCCAATATCCAATGGATAAACCCTAACTAGAGAGAGAGAGAGAGATCCAATATCCAAGGGATAAATCCTAACCATATACCACCAATATGCTCCAAGATACTCCAAGAAAACCAAATAAATATAGTGACAAGAGAGAGAGAGAGAGAGAGAGAGAGAGAGAGAGAGAGCACATGTGAAGACTCTAGGGAGAGATGGAGGCTATTCCACACTCCTCTCTAGGACATATCATCACAAGAGTGAATACAAGTGAGTGAATGAACATATATGAATGGAAATACTTTCTCTTTCCTCTCCTTATATGAGAGGTAAGGGAATCCAACAATATAATGTGGGCCTTATCCCTTACAACCAAACTACAATGAGCACTTGTAGGCCAACACAAATAATATGTTACACTCTAAGCTACATGTGTCATGTTCGAAGGTTATGCCATGCATAATAATGTCTTCAAGGTGATGTCATGCACAATAATGGCTCCAAGGTGATGTACTTATGCAAGGCAAGTCCATATCCTTCCATCACAAGCATGATCCACAGACTTTGTTGATCCTCCTAAGAAATGTACTCCACCGGATTAGTTTCCACTGCAAGAATATTGTTGAAGCCCTAGGCATCCCTAAGCAATCTCTATTCCTCCAAATAGGAATCCAATCTTCCACATGCCAACTAGGGCTTGATGTCGTCCTCCAAGATTCATAACACTACTCATCCCATGTAGAGTGTTATCCAAGCAATTCAATCCTCCATAGGGACCCAATGAAGGGCATCAACCTAACTTCTAAGAGAAATCCAACACCTAAGGGAATAACACTAAGCTATCAACCATCTGAGGTCACATGCAAATCCATCAAGAAATATCCCTCATGTGCCAATCCATCTTGAACCATCCAAGGGATAAACATACATCATGTACCCTAAATCTCATGAAGAACCTCAAGCATGGTGTAATCACTTTCTAAGTAACCCCAAAAGTTAACACTCCCTCTTTATAAGGAAATTATTTTACACCAACACCTCTTGACTCCCTCTACAACTCCACCAAATTTTATACCTATATATATGTACCTGGTGTGGTCTCAGAATCAACCACTTTCATCTATAAAAAACTTGTCACTCGTGCTATCACCAGATCTCAATCCTCTAATGATTGATGGTCACCTATGAATTTGAAGGAATATCTCTCTAGAATAAAAGAAACATGTCAAACTCCATCGTCCTCCAAGTCATATTCATGAGTCAAAATCAACATACACCACATCATGAGCTATCTAGGACAATCTTTAGATAATATCACATCTCCATTCAATATCAAGACAAGTGTATCAAATATATCAAAGTCACAAAGATAGAGAGCCATATAACTGAACTCCTCAATCCTTCACTAGAAAGCTCATGGTATAGGCAACAATCCATGGAATTTTATCATCATCCTATGAAAATGAGAGTCCCTCTCAATCACCTCAAATCCTATGGCAACTAGACCAACTTGAACTAGGTCAACTCCTTCATCCTAAGAGAATATTGAGGTCAAAGTAACATCATGGTCAATTCCCTCTCTCTTAGAGAATCCATGATCCCTGGAAAAAGTATCATCATGGGAAACTCCCTCTACTTGAGAGAATCCATGGTCCATGTATTTATAG
>ML809991.1:0-11635 GCA_009831015.1 Picea engelmannii | reverse complement strand
TGTGTGAAGTAACTCCAACAAATACAATTCCCTCATAAAAGAGGGTTGCCTTCTAGGGAAAAAAACCCTAACATAACTTCTACCGTTAGATCTCCAACCTTATAATGAACGGTCCAGATTTACTATGAAATTACAATATACATTTACAAGGCAATTTTTCATTCGGGGTCTTCGCCCCCGAACCCCCGTCGGCGACCCGCTTGCCCCCGGACCCCGCAGGGGGGGAAATCCACCCCTGCAACCCCCCCACGTGAAGGGGTGTACAGTCTTCATAGGGTATAAACATGGATAAAAACAAACACCTATGAAACAGGAAGATAATCAAGCTCCACAACCAACAATCTCACACTTGGAGACTGGTCACAACAACTCCATTGTTGTACCTACTGGACTATACTCCACCTTGGACCTAGAAAATTTATCATCTTCGCCTTCATGCTTAAAGACCAATTGAAACTGGGCAGGAACTCAATTTCTCCCTGGTTACTCCCTTTGTTAACATGTCTGCAGGATTCTGGCTAATGTGAATCTTTTCCAACTTCAAATGTCCATCTTCCAAGACAGATCGTATGAAATGGTACCTGAGTTGTATATGCTTAGTCATCAAATGGAAGGTTAATTTCTTTGTAAGTTGAATGGAACTCTCGTTGTCACAGTACAACCTGTTATTCTCTTGCTTCTTTCCCAATTCATCCATAAACCTCTGTAACCAAATCATCTCTTTACTAGCCTATGTAGCAGCAACATACTCTGCCTCTATTTTTGAAAGTGCAACAACCTTTTGCAGTTTCAAAATCCAACTTATTGTTGTTCCACCTACAGTAAAAACATACCATGTGATGCTCCCCTGCTATCTTTATCGCCTGCCATATATGAATCAACATATCCTTGTAGAACAGTGTTTGAACCTCCAAAACATAATGCATGAGTAGCGGTACCTTTCAAATACCTGAGAATCCACTTTACTACCTCACAATGTTCTTTACCTTGATTTTTCATATACCTACTCACAATTCCTACTAAATGTGCAATACTTGGTCTTGTGCAAACCATCGCATACATCAAGCTGCCAATTGTTGATGAATAAGGGACCCTGGACATGTATTTTATCTCCTCCTGTGTCTTGGGACACATTTCTTTGTTTAATTTGAAATGGTTGGCCAAAGGTGTACTAATTGGTTTTGCATTCCACGTTCTAAACCTCTCCAACACCTTCTCTATGTACGTACTCACCCTGAGACAATGTCAAATTGTGATTTTTCTTATCTCTTTTTATTCTCATACCAAGGATTTTCTTTGCACCACCCAAATCCTTCATCGCAAATGAATTAGCTAATTTTTTCTTGAGCACATTTATATCCTGTATATTAGACCCTACAACAAGCATGTCATCTACATACAATAGCAAGATAATATCGCTTCCATTTTCTAGCTTTTTAAAATAAACACAGTGATCAGAATCACATCTACTATAACCTTGTTATGTCATAAACCTATCAAACTTCAAATACCATTACCTTGGAGCTTGCTTTAGGCCATACAAGCTCTTCTTCAACCTGCATACCAAATTTTCCTTTCCTTTGACCTCATATCTCTGTCGCTACTGCATATAAATCTCTTCCTCCAAATCCCCATGGAGAAAAGTTGTTTTTACATCTAACTATTCAAGATGTAAATCTTCTACTGCCACAAGACTTAAAATAGTCCTAATTGAAGTCATTTTAACAACAAGATAAAATATTTCATCAAAATCTATATCTTTCTTTTGTGAAAATCTCATTACAATAAGTCTATCCTTGTACTGCTTTTTTCCTCCATCTTCTTCCTTCAACTTGTAAACCCATTCATTTTGCAATGCTCTTTTTATTGCAGGCAACTGAACCAAGTCCCAAGTCTAGTTATTTACCAAGGAATCCATTTCCTCTTTCATGCCTTTCTCCCACTTCTTTTTAGTGTCTACCTGCATTGCCTCTTCAAAACATTCTGGTTCACCAGAATCAGTCAATAATAAATAATACAATGAGGGAATTTGCTTAACCTGGTAGATATTCTAACAACACTTGCAGGATTTTGAGGTACCTATTTCTCTTGTTGTTGTACGTTTTTATTTTCTAGTACGTTTAGAATTTATTTTTCAGTGATCTCATCAAGCACTATGTATTTTGGTTTTTCTTTTTCCTGTTTCTTTCCCTGCAACTAAACTTTGTACATGACCTTCTCATTAAATATGGCATCTCTACTCCTCATGATTTTGTGATTTTCATAATCCCATAAGTGATAACCAAAATAATTAACACCATATCCAATAAAGGTACACTTATTGGGTTTTTCCTCAAGCTTTGCTCTATTTTCTTTATCAATATGGACAAATGCTTCACAACCGAAAGTCTTCAAAAAAGAATAGTTTACCTTTTTACCTGTCCATGCCTCCTTTGGAATTCCACCATCCAAAGAGCTTGAAGGTCCTCTGTTTATTAAGTAAACAACAGTATCTACAACATCTACCGAGAATTGTAAGGGAAAATTAGCATGCAATACCATACTCCTTGCACACTCCATGATTTTCATGTTCATCCTTTCTGACACACCATTTTCTTATGGTGTTCCTGGAACTATCTTCTCTCTACGAATCCCATGGTATGAACAGTAATCATCAAACTCCTTGTTGCAATATTCACCTCCATTGTCTAATCTGAGACACTTCAATCCTTTTACTGTCTCATTCTCAACCAAAGCTTTCCATTTCTTAAAAGTATCAAAAACATCAGATTTTTGTCGAATGCAATAAACCCAAGTTTTTCTAGTTGCATCGTCAATAAAGTACATAATAATGAGAGCCACCAAAAGATGATACCTGAGTTGGTCCCTGTACATATGTATGCACAAGCTCTTATAACCTTTCACTCTTATTTTCTTTTCCGACTCTGAGAAATATGACTCTCTTTTGTTTTCCATAAATACAATGCTTACAGAAATCCAAATCAATTTGTTTAAGATTTGGCAACAAAATTCTTTTTTGAAGTATCTGCATCCCCTTCTCACTCATGTGTCCAATCCTATGATGTCACGGTGTTGTATCCACTCCTGTAGAAGCTAAAAAGATAGAAGAGTATGTATTACCAGTACATAAATACAATGTACCTACCTTCTATCCTTTTTCTATCACCAATGATCCTTTGGTGACCTTCCACACCTTATCTGTAAATATGGATATACAACCTTCACTTTCCAACTGCCCTGTTGAAATTAGATTTTTCCTTAGATATGGAGCATGTCTTACCTCTTTCAACAACCATTGGTTTCCATTCCTTTGCTTTATTTTTACCTTTATCATTCCAACAATTTTGCATGGTGCATCATCACCCAAATGAACCTGTCCAAAATCACCTTGAACATAATCTAGAAAATGTTTCCTATGAGGTGTGGCATGAAATGAAGCCCCTGACTCTACTACCCAAGACTCAGAAATATTATCTACAGAAAGAATCAAAGAATCTTGTAACACATCACCTGTTACATTTGCTTCCTAATTTTTCTCTTGATGTCCATCTCTTTGTTTCTTTGGAGCTCTGCAGTCTTTCTTTAGATGTCCTTTCTTCCCACAATTCTATCACTCTATATTTCCCAGTCTGGATTTGGATCTACCCTTCCTAGAATTCGTGTGGTTCCATGATTCCTTTCCTCTATCCTTTTGTCTTCCCATGTTCTCCATGTTTAATGCATTACCTAATGTCTCACCTGGGATTTTCTGTCACATTTCCTCACTAAGGATAACACCAACAACATCATCAAATTTTAAAGTTTTTGAACTAGAGACAGAGTTACTTACAGCCATGACCAATCCATTCTAGCTTTCTGGCAATGAGCATAAGAATAGAAGATCCCCAACCTCATCATCAAGGTCCTCTTTTGTAGAACTTAACTGATTAGTAACCGTATTAAATTCATTTAAAAGATTTGCAACAGACCCACCTTCTCACATCTCCATATTAAATAATATATTCATTAGAAATACCTTATTGGACGCCAATGGATTTTCATACAGTTTGGCCAATGTGTCCATCAACTCTTTTGTTGTCTTTTCTTTCGAAATAGTGAAAGCTATCGACGCTTCCAGGCTCATTCGTATCGTTCCTAGTGCCTTTTTATCAAGAACCTCCCATTCTTCGTCCTTCATGGCCATTGGCTTCTTTTCTATTCCACCCAATGGTAGGAATAGATCCTTCTGATATAAATAATATTCCACATGCAACTTCCATAACTGATAGTTTTGGGTGTTAAATTTCTCGACCCTAAATTTTCCATATTCCGCCATTGCTCCCACTCGAACTAGGAACCCTCTTTTCCTGTGAGTTACCTTTCACTTTGAAACCAGTTGTTAGAAATATAGGATCATGGAACAATAAAATAAAACAAATGCGGAAATAAAACACAGAAGATACACAATACAATAGAGACACATATATACATGGTTCACCCAGTGTGGGCTACGTCCACCAGAGAAATTGCCAGGTCCTTCCTTTTTATTATCTAGCAAAATGAAGGGATACAACCTATAGCACACTCGTTGTAACTTCCTCTTCTTTCTATCACAATCTCTTCTCTCAGAATACAATATTCGCAATGATACACAGCCTCAATACAATTCCCTCATAAAAGAGGGTTTCCTTCTAGGGGAAAAAACCCTAACATAGCTTCTACCATTAGATTTGTGACCTTATAATGAACGATCTAGATTTACTATGAAATTACAATATATATTTACAAGACAATTTTTCCTTTGGGGGCCCACTTTCCCCAGACCCCCCAGCCGGGGGGATGAGCCCCCCGAACCACACAAGGGAGGAAACCCCCCCCCCCCTGCGTGGAGGGGTGTACAGTATTCCGGGGTGTACAGTCTTCACAGGGTATAAACACGAATGAAAACAAAGACCTATGAAACAGGAAGATAATCAGGCTCCACAACCAACAAAGAGCACCAATGCTTGGAATTTCATATGTTATAGTTTGTAGTAGATATGGTGAGGTTTATAGAATTGAAGTTGATACTATGGAAGAAAATGATATTGAAGGGTTGGTAGGTGAAAGGGGGATTTTTTTCACCCCAAGGGACATATGGTTTATACTTTTTCATGGAATCTTGGTGCTCTCTCCAACAATGTATCAAAATCTTATGCTCTCTTGCGAGGTCTAACCATTGCTAAATATTTAAATCCTTAGAAAAATGATTGATATAGGGGACTCATGGATCATCATCTGGCATATGGTTAATGGATCCACTCCAACCAATGTCAAACTTTCTTATGTGATCATATGAATAAGGAAATCTCAACTTGCATTTTCAAAGCTCAGTTTCTACCATGTCAAAAGGTAAAATAACAAAGAGATGGATCGCCTAGCAAATCTATCCACTATGAAAAATGAGGCGTGTCTCACCCTCACCACATTGACACCTACCAACCTATTCCATAATCCATGAAGGACAAGTCACTCGTCATGCATTTAAACTTGCACGCAAGCAAGTTAGTGGACTATGATGCATTTGAATTCATAAGGGATGTGACAAGACTCCCCATTACCTTTCACACAGAGACCTCATCTATGTCTCATACGCTTTAATCATTCATCCATGATTATGGGATTCATTATCATATTTTAATGGCTCTGACCCTGCAATCCAGCAACAATAAACTCGAAGGCTCTCACTCTGTTGGATTTTGGAGTTTTTAATTCTTGTGAGGAACCCCTAGTTTTTTCCTTCAGCCTCTGGGATTCCACATTGGGAATTTGGCAATGGATTTTTTGGTACTTAAGGTCAACAACATTCAATTTGCATATGGAACCTAATTTGGATGCCTCTTTCAATCAATTGGTAGTCTAGGACTTTGTTTTGGTCACTTTGACATGATCTTAGTCAAACTGGGCATCCTTCCATTGGGTTCTAGGTTTGATTTTCCACTCTTCATGGCTAGAATTATGGTTCTCTTCAATTAGGTTTTTCTAGATAGTGATATTTTTGTGTGTCCTCTTTCATTAGGCTCTTGGAGGGGGTGCTTTAGTTTGATTCCAATATTGCCTGATTTTTATACTTTTTGGTTGGGGGTCATCCCTTCCCTTCTTTGTGATCTTAATAATGATTTCTTTCATTTCAATTATTGTATATCCCCTACTCCCTAGTTTGGTATATGAACCTGAAGCATAGAATTAATGTACTATAAGGAGCTATAAAATATCGGGAAAACTCTCGAGTGACATGGGGAGACCCTGGGTCATCGTGATAGTTTAATTATCTTGATTCAAGGAAAATTGAAGGAGAAGGGAAAAAAATTTAGTCCCTTGGAGGAAGTTTTCATGGGTATATTATTACAGCAGAAGAAGCACATTTTGGCCCTCGAATTTTAACTAGTCAATCTTTGATGACTAGTTTCCCACTTGGTCAAGCAAAGTCATAATGGTATTGGTTTCATGGCCCTCCCCTCATCTTCAAAGCCTGATTATCTAGGTGAACCAGCGCTACCTCATCAACTCATAGGGAAAGTAGCTTCAGCACAGAACTAGATGATTCAGTCGATGTTCAAGGATGAATTCACCATTTATTTGGTCTTCCTAGTCATTTTCTGTAATGTTTTTCAAGGTAGTTAAATTTCTAGGCATATATTGCAGAATCTACGCTTGACATTTTGATGGGAGAATTTTGTATTTAAATTATCTATCAGCTTTTAGTTTTATGTTGAACTGTAACCTCCCCGGGGTCTATAAACTGAAGAACAATACCCCTTTTGATGTACCTTCTTGTTGTGAGATTTACTGCATCTTTTATTAATACAAATTCTCAAGTTATTGTGAAAAAAAATAAAAGTGACACTAATATTATTGAGAATGAAGGGATAAATAGGTTGATCCATGAAACCTTTGTTGCCATGGATGAGAATGCACTTATGGATGAGATTTATGAATATATTCATGATGTACTCTTATTGATAAGGCACAAAACCCTTAAACAAAGACTCAAAGACAAGTCTTATCTTTGTTCTTTTGTTATTGATCAACTTGAAGGCACCAAATGGCATTTCAAACACATGTATGACACATATATTAAGGTATGAAAGATTTTTATCTATATAAAAAAAAAATTGTGATTGTAATATATAGGCCCTTAATATCCACTATTCATTATATTAATTTATTTTTTCTTATATATTGTTAGGTGATATTCTCCTAGCACTATCAAATACTTTACTTCACGCATATCAAGAATTATGTGTTGTTGTTATGTAAGATATGGGATTGGAGCATAACACAATTGATGCATGCCCTAGTGATCATATCATATTTCATGTACAACATGCATCAAAATTGGAATGCCCTGAATGTGGAATTAGTAGATATTGAATTGATCGTGTAAAAAACAAGGTTCCCCACAAAGTTCTTTGTCATATCCCCATAATCCAAGTTTCCAATGATTGTTCAGGTGCAAAAAAATAACACAATTTATGGATTCACGCACGAAATAGAAGTGAAGATGGTATTATGTAAATGCCTAGAGATGGTTCTGCATTTAGGGACAATGAGGAAATATGGCCCATTTTTAAATATGAACCTCACAATGTTATACTTTCAATAGAAATTTATGGTGTCAATCCATTTGGAGAGCTCAAATCCATTTACTCAATTTGGTTAGTTTTTGTTATAAACAATAATCTTCCTCCTTGGATGTCAATAAAGAGGGAGCATATAATGTTGGCATTAATTTTTCTAGATATTTATTTTTAGGAATGTTAACAACAACCAATTCAATTTTTTTTTACATTTTTTGCATGTACAAGGACTAACCAATTTATAATCATTTGGGAATCAGCAAAAACTTGTAGTTTTTGGATTTCTTCCAATACAACGAGTTTTAAGACCAATTTTAATGACAAAATCTCATCCCTGTTATTGGCACTTCTACCTAACCCTACTTTGTATTTGATTAGATGGGAATCATATAAGAATAAACCCCCCCTAGATCCACCAACATGTGGCTTACCTTGGGAAACACCATCAAACTATTCCCAAGCCCTTGATTTATCTATCATCCCAGTTAAGATGTTCCTTGGTTTATTTTCATCCTTCACCTACTTGAAACTTCAGAGAAAAAATATACTATGTGAAGCACATTCACAGCACATTGTTGTACGGGGGGAATATTACGTTCAAATAGCCATGAGTTATTGGTTAAGAAAATTCCCCATGTAGTGACGGGGGGGGATCCTTGAAAGAATTTACTCCATTGTTATCACACCACCTTTTGATAAATTCATCCACAAATTGGCATCCCCATACATTTACGAGTCTAAGTAAAACTTTAATTTTTTTCTAGGTTGACTCAACAAAAGAACAAAAAATTAGCATATGTAGAAGAGACTCGTCATTGACCTTTCATAGTGGGCACCTGGCAGCTCCTTCTCTAATCCCATGTAGGAACCTTTTTCCTAAGAATCAACCACATAAATTCTTTTGGTCTAAGGGAGCACTTGAAATTTCAAATCAATGTGAACCACCATTCTAACTCTTGAAGACCCTCCTCCTCCCTTAAAACCTTGTATCCTAGCTTGCGTCTGTACATCCCTCTTATTGGGTTCCTGATCTAGACAATTTAATCCTCATCATCTTTGATTCTGACATGACTAGATCTTAGAGAATCTACATATTCTTCCCATACTAGTCCATCCTCCCCAAGAAAACCCAATCTATCAGTAGAGAGTCATTCATATCTCTATATGTTGGTATTAATAGGATTTGCCACTTACTATAAGTGAAATAAATACTTTTCTCTTGATGCAACACAAAATGCATAGAAAAAATGTAATTTCCCCACACCCCGCCTAGGGATCTTCCCCCAATCTAATCCTATTACATAACCCAACCTTCCATACTAACCAATTCCCAATCATTAGGAAAGACAACACCACAACCTTCCAGATCATAGAGGCAATATGAAAATATTTGTTGGGCATTTATTGTCCAATCCTCAATAGATAAAGGATCTATGTATTTATGAATTACCACCTTACACCAAAGACCCTTCCCCTCTATGATCGTCCATATGTATTTTACAGCTAAGGCTTTTGCAAAAGAATTAATATTTTTTAGGCCCCGACCACACAAATCTTTAGGCACATAAATCTTCTTTCATGAAACCCAGGGAAATGCCTTTCTCTCCTTATCCCCTACCCACAAGAACCTATAACTAATTTTCCTAATATACTCCAAAACCCCTTTTAGGATGAAGGACAATGGCACCTAGTATATGGGTACAACTTCTACGACATATTTCACCAAGATAAGTCTACCTCCATGAGACAACTACTTGTTGCACCATACAACTAATCTCTTTTACACCTTTGATATCATCCAATTATAATATCTCTTGGGTATAATCATTGGGCTTGAGATAAAACCCCAAATGCTTGATATGATATTGTAACTCCATTTGAGGTTAAGGAAACAGTTGAGTAATTTTTTTCACACTCCCCAATCCCCACAAGGGAGACCTAGGACTTCTCAACATTAATCATCATACATGTAGAAATATAATATAGGTCTAGTATCTCTTTAAGATTTTAGTGCATATATACGTGAGCCATCATAAAACAAAAGAATGTCATCCACAAATAATATATGAGATAAATATATTGAATTGCCAACTCTAATACCCTTGAAAGCCCCTAATATTTTTTCCTCTAATAGTGCTCTACTTAGCTCTTCAGCCACAAGGAGAAATAATAGAGGAGATAGAGGACACCCCTGCCTCAAACTACAACTAGACCTGAAAAAATCATATGTTGACCTATTGATCAATACTACAAATGATATTATAGTAACATGGTTCATGATGCAATTGACAAAAGGTAAATCAAAACCCATATGAATAAGCATCAAACACAAGTAGAACCAATTGATTGTATTATATGCTTTAGACATATCAACCTTGATCACCATAACTAGCATTTTCCTTAGTTTTATGAATATAAAACTTCTTGTGCCACTCCCATTACTTCATGGATCTGGCCACCACCCAGAAACCCAAATTGTTCCTGAGAAATAGATTTGGACAATAATTCGTTCACCCTCCTAGCAATGATTTTTGAAATTATCTTGTATATGTAATTGCATAATGACATATGCCTAAACTCCTCAAATTTCTCGGGGTTTTCAGTCTTAGGAATTAGAGCCTTGAAAGTGGTGTTGAACGCAACTAAAAATTTTCCCAAAGTTTTGGATTGCTCAACAACCCTTAGAAGATCATCTCGAAAATATCATAAAACCATAGAAAGAACTCTATAGGCCTACTGGTTGGGCCTAGGTTTATATCCTTTTGAAAGGATTGTAAAACTACCTGAAGTTCTTCCTTTAACACTTCCTCCATTAAACTAACATTCTCCTCCTCATAAACAAAACTAGGAAAAAGGGTTCCCATCTTAACAACTTTAGCGATAGATGCTCTATTGTCCTCCTTGAACTAACCATTGAAATGATCCACCCCGGCCTTTGGTATTTCCTTGAAATTGGAAGCCATGGATCGATCCTGCTTCTGAACTTTCCAAATGGTGTTCACTTTCTTCCTATTATTTTCAAATGGGTGGAAGAATCCAGTGTTCTCATTGCCCTTTTCTAGCCAAAGTTCTATACTTTTGAACCTCCAAATACCCTCTTTTTCATCCGATTGTGCTCTCTTCTTCTTCTCCAAGTTAGTAAACATTACCTTGTGTTATTCATTTTTGTACCCAATCAAATTTTGAGAATATAGAGCTTTGAATTAAGATTCAGTGTCCTTTAAGTCCTTCTCATCTTTGATTTGTTTTTATGTGCTTATTTCACAGTAGCACTCTTGACCTTATTTAAATTAAGGCCATAGGGTCCCTCAGAGAACCATTGCATGGAAGCCATTGACTCTTAACAAGATTCACAAATCCCTCCTCCTCCAATGAATGTGAGTTGTATTTAAATGGAATGGAAGGTTTGTTCCCTACTATATCCAATTCCATAAGAATAAAAAAGTGGTCAGAATCCCCTCTAGTACTAACCCATTTCCTAACTCTCCAACTGTCATTCAACAAGGATTCTAAGATTACAATATATCAACTCTCTTGGATATTCCATCAACTCCTACCCTCTTATTCCTCCAAGTTGGCTTCAACTTAATTGGAGCCACATCAATTAATCCCCAATCATCCAACCTTCTCACGAAATAATCTAAAAGGGAATTAGTTTTAGCAACCTCTCCCCAAATCTCATAATTCCCAATAATGAAATTAAGATCTCTTTCCATAATAGTATGCATATGGCCAAGGAAGATCACACTAAATAAATTGTCCTAGAATGGGACTGTAATATACCTAGGGAGGTAATACGAGGTACCTAGGGAGGTACTTAATCGGACTAATAATAGATATATGACCATGTACATGTAATAGTGTGAACATGACAAAGGTGAGAAGGAATATTCTAGTAGGTGGAACCTTCTAGAAATCATTCTACTAGAAAGCCTTCTACTATAAATCCTTCTCACCTTTATTGTGTTCACATTACTACTTGTACATGGCCATATATCTATTATTAGTCCCATTGGGTACCTCCCTAGGTACCCCAT
>ML809990.1:100884-111465 GCA_009831015.1 Picea engelmannii | reverse complement strand
AATTATACTCCAACCTCCACAGGTGAGGTTTCATTCTTCGTGGTTTTAATCCAGTATCTTCTTTCCCATTGAAAATATGTTTTTCAGTAGTATGATACCTATGGTTCTTAGGGAGGAAGTGCCTATACTCATCAAACACCACCTTTCCTAAACTTTTTGAATGATGATATTGTTATCCCGTATCCTAGGGATAACTAAGGATATTATGTCTCGAGGCCCACAAGTCCTAGACATGGAGTATTGAGAGCCATGTGACTTGAGCTTGGCCTTGGAGGGACCATCTTTTCTTCAACACCTCCCATCTGTCTGAAACAACAACATTCATCCCATCGGTCTAGTTTTGAAGTAGCAGTGGGTATTTCTCCATGAGGTAATGAGTCCAGGTATCATGGTATGTGTCACTCTGATTCTCAAAAAAATTTAATATGTGCATTGAATTCTCTTTTGTTTCATGACATTTTCTTAGAAATTATGCTCTTTAACTTCTCAATACCTGGGGGGGATGAAAAAATTCCCTAGTAAGTTGGTTCCCTTAGGGATGAGTTTCCACTGGGTGGGTCTATGAAAGGTCATTGTCCATTCCTTCCATACTTACCACTTTTCATCATTACCCCTCTCATATTTCCCCTACATTGGTTTGGGCATTGGGTTTGCCAAGCTAGTAAGGGTTGTACCTTGGCTTGTGGGAATAAGGGGCTAAAGGCACAGAGGATAAAAGTAGATGGAAAAATTTTAAATCCAAGATGAAACCTTGAGATTCTTCGCCTAGGGATTCTCGAGAAATAAATAAAATACTTCTCAGCAAGAAAAGGGGACCTGTAATATAAAATAAAACTCAATGCCTAGTTGGTGTATAGGAGGTATCATCACGAGTCTGCCTATTAGGTCCATGGGCATGTAGCGGTATGAAACTACTATTCATATGGTCCCCAAACTAGGGTAGTGTATTTTGGTGGCATAGCCAAGAGAAAGGGGGTCTCATCACGAGCCAAAATTTTCATTTCCATGAAATGCTTGTGGGTAACGCTGTCACCACTGGTCACCATGCCAAGACAGTGTCCTCCAAATATTCTCTTGAAAAGGAAAAGAAAGAAGAAAAAGAGTAAAAGGCATTTAATGGGCTAGGAACCAATGGCATCCATGACAAGGTGTATCTTTCCCTCTACATAGCAACCCATAGGTAATACCTACATTTCCCTGTTATCACTACACCCCTTGCCAAAACATCCCCTACACCATCTCATGTATTTACATGACCTAGAATTTTCTTCACCTGGGAAACACCCAACACCCAAGGAGGATTAGACCAATAGGACATCCTGAGACCCTCTCCAAACCTAGATTGTCAAATAGCATAACGTCTTTCAACATTTATCTGGGTGAAAGGGGGTTTGATTGACATGGTTGGGTAACTTGATTATTATATGTGATTAACATTGCTATGATCCCTGTGACTTATGAGCCCATGGAGGGCGTACTTTTTGTTTCTACAGGACCATGCCCGATGGAAAGGTACATATGGGGAGATGATTAGTTCGGACCTCCATAAGGATAAAATCCCACCAGATGGATGTTGTGACCCTAGTTAGAGGCAGATGGATATCAGAGGCTTACACCAGAGACAAAGGAGGACGTTCCACCAGAGGCACTTTGGTAGGCCTGGACCTAGGCGGTCTTTCCCTCCCACCATGATGTTGGTCCTTAAAGGCCCGTGACGTCATCATTTTGAGCCTTGATGTCATCCAATTAGGGTTTTGGCATGAGGATGACTTGATTGGAACGTGTGGCAGCGTCTAAGGATTTTTTAGGCCTAAAATTTCACTTTGGAGGGCTAACGTTCCATGAAGGGGCCTAACATCACCTAGGAGGGGCATGATGTCATCCCTAAAATACAAAATTAGGGTTTTAATTGTTAATTTGATGTAAAACTAGATTTTTTTATGTAAACTGGACATCTCGGTCTTTTTTGACCTAAAATGTAATTAAAGGTCATTTGTATTGTATAAATAGAGAGTCAAAACTCTCATTTTTTCTTCATCTTTCACTCACACAAGTGTGAGGTCTAAAATTTGACCTATTTTAAGTCTTATTGGTGGAAATTAAGTGGTGCACAACTCTTGGAGGAAGCTATTTTGGTGTATTTTTGCATTTTCATGGTGGAAAGTCTTCAACTAGGGTTTGTGGCTACCTTATTCTTGATGAAGGAAGTAAAAATATGAAATCATTATTTGTTTTGAATGGTTATGGTGCATTTTCTTATTCATTTCTAAGATTATGAAATTGTTAGTTTGAAACCCTAGGGGAAAAGCACATGTTATTGTCCTTTTTTTTATAACTCTTCACCTACTTTATTTTGCTAGAGAACACCTCCCTTGAAGGATATACTAGAGCCCTACCTTTGTATCACTTTAGTATCATTTCTTCACTAAGCCTCATACATTTATTTCAAGTTTGATCTAAATAAGAAGGAAATCGCTAGGGCCTAGGGTTACCTACTTTCTAGCATCTTTTACTTCTAGTGTTTTAGATATTGAGACCTTAGGTTACTAACACCTCAATCATTTTCCCTTTCCTTTAGAAATTATACTATCATTTGTTGTTTCCCTCTAAGAATTTCCACTGCAAACTTTGACTCCATTTACCCTAAAAGGCACTAGTTCATACCTTGCAAGTGATTGATTGACCAAACAAACTCTTAAACCATATACCTTAATACTTTTACCAACTATTTCTAACTTTAGATTAGATTAAATTACTAAATAATTTGCTTTTGTTGTAAAATATTGCTACATCCATCTATAACAACATCAAATTCATCTTAAAAGCAAGGTTTAAAGTTAATTAGACATCGCTATCATTGCTTCTGACAATTACTATCATTTTGTCAAGTTTATGTTATCATTTCTTGTCATTTTTGAATCTTTATTGAGGCATAATCATGAATCTATTGCTAAATATATATTGTTGTTATAAATACTTCTATTTTCTTCAGATTGTACATCAGCTTATTCATTTTATCAAAATTCTATGGTTTTATGAAGCACTAACATCATATGGTACTTACAAATATCATCTTTTCTTGTTGTCTTGTTCTGGGCAGGTACACTTAAATATTATTTTTCTTCATCTCATTTAAACCCTTGGAAATTTTGATCAGAGTGACCTGTGAGAGGGGTGGGACTTTCTTAATATTTTCCCTTATCCTTCTCAAACCCCACGTCACTAGGGACGTCTACCCTAGGGTACCACTCCTAAACAGACATAGGTGTATTGTTAAGGTGACAATGATAGGACATCCTCCTTGTTACGCCAATTTATTACGCACTTTCCTTTGGCTTTGGGAAAGTACAAATTGCGCGATAACATTTTGGCACCATTTTCGGGGAAACCTGAGTCAATTTTCCTCAAGACGAAACTTTTCTCGAAAGCCTTTATCTTACAAATATTACCTGGCAACTCCACTGAGGGTGATCCCCTCATCCCTTTGATAGTTTCAAGAAAATTATCTGGCGACTCCACTAACCTTTTCCAAGGTTCCACCTTACTCTCAATTCTGTGATATTTCCAATTTATGGGATCATGGCACCTTGGGAACAAGTGTATCTGACTATTGATTTCAAACGTTTTCAAGGATACCCACATTATTTTGATACAAAATGGTTGAACAACTCTCCAAGATTTGGAGGCCTCTGAATTACTCACATTGTAGAATTCTTGAAGTATATAAGTGAGATATAATTGGGAGGGGAGGATGTTATGGTAAAAATGTTCATACTTTCTCTACCATATTTTTTACATGATTGGTTTAAGAGTTTTTGCGAAGATAAGGGTATAACATATTTCGTAGACCTCATCAATAGGTTTATTGATTTTTTGAAACCACAATGCCTAACATATGAAGATGACCTTCAAAATATCGCAGTATCCCTAAAGGACAAAGGATTCACCACTGAGATTATGGGAGATTCAAGGATGCATACCATACTCAATACCAAGAACCCTTTGATATACAAGGAGAAATTTATGAAGAAAGTTGTCAACCCCTTGAAGAGAAACAATATTTTTTCTGTAATTCGATCAAATGTAGTAAGGATTTAATTAAATAAGTGAATTATGTGGATGAATCATTAGTATCTTCTCCTCCATCCAATGAAGCTCTCCAAGATCCTATCTCTCCTATACAAGATGAAGAGAATGAGGTGAGTCATTTTCCTTTCCATTTTTCTGATGACACTTTATTCTATGATTCAAAAGGTGAAGAAGTAAAGGAACCCTTGGAAGAGCTAAGTCCTTTATTTTCTGATGAAGATATGATTAAAGAGATGAGTTTTGGGGATGATGTGTTGGATCCTATTTCATTTGATGAATTCATCCAAGCCATTGACACTCCTTCACAACAATAGGTGAACAAAGTAAGTTATTTCCCTTTCCAAGATTTTGATGATGCCTTATTTTATGATTTGGAAAGTGAAGAAGTATTAGAGGAGCCCTTGGATGCTTTAAATCCTTCATGTTATGACAAAGGTAGTGACATGGTTGATAATATTTATGAGTTCATACGTGTTGGAAGACGTAAGTGGGATGTGATTGGTTCAGATGAGGATCCCATTTACGACATTGAGGGTCATTTACAAATATTTCCTTTACAATTATCATATGAGGTTACTAATAATTTTGACATTTGGAAACAAGGAGATGATATGATTACAAATATTTTTCATACACCCAAGGATGACTTGGTCCTATGTTCTCCTAATGATTTTCGATCATACCTTGAATATTTTGATGAGTATTCATTTGAGCACTTGGATTTATTCCATGAGGAATATTATCAACCATCGTTGTGCTCATTTATTGATAGAAGTGAGGACATTTATTTCCCAAACAAGGATCCTTGTGGCAATGTTTTCCAACTCCCTTCGACTATTTATCTCTCTATGTCACTAAAGGTGTAGTTGGGAAGCATGTCCTTTGTCTTATGTTTTCTCTAAGGAAAATATTACCTTTAGAATTCAAGGGTAGGTTGAATATCTCAAGAAGAAGTTTATTATCTCAGTATTTCAGCCTTCCCTTAAGAAATTGTCAGTCATCCTCTAGATTCTCACTAGTCGAGAGCTCAGAATGTGAAGATGTACAAGGTAGCCAACCTTCAGACTCTTTGAGATAGTATTTTGAAAATTTGATTTTTCACGATCCCTTTCTAAGATGGATTGAGCACTTTTCTAAGAGTGTGAATTGGAATAATTTTTTCCCTCCCTCCTGCCTCCATGAGCTATACTTTACGATTTCTGATGATACAATACATTTTCTAACTCATGTTATTTTTGTGCTTGACTTATCATTGTTTTGGTTTATGATGAAGCACAAAGCCAAGTATTATGAGACATTGCTAGGATGGTTTCACTGGATATTTGACTACAACTAGCATTCAACCAATAGGTAAGTAGGTAGGCATTTTCATTCATTGTATATACCATCTGCATATCATGCTATAGTAGTATAGTTGTAGTTTCATTTGTATATATATTATTTCTTACTTTTTATTCCATTGTATCATATATGAGTGAAGGGTGATATCACCACCCCAAGAGATTACTAATCATTTTTGTTGAGATCTAGAAGATCATAGGTCATGCCAGAGATGTTGAGGTTCTCATGTGCTCTACGATGAGCACATGTCCCCGAGTTGGAGCCAGATGTTATCCCCTATCTTAGGGATAACTAAGGAGATTATTTCTAGAGGCCCATAGGTCCTAGACATGGAGCACTGAGAGCCATATGACTTCAGCTTGGCCCTGGAGGGCCCACATTTTCTTCAGTGCCTCCCATCTATCAGAAACAACAACATCCATCCCATCGACATTGTTTTGAATTAGTAGTGGGTATTTCTCCATGATTTAATGAGTCCAGGTATCATGGTATGTGTCACTCTGATTCTCAAAACATTTGAATATGTTCATTGATTTATCTTTTGTTTCATGATGTTTGCTTGGAAACTATGCTCTTTAACTTGTCCATACCTAGGGGAGATGACACAATTACCTAGTAAGTTGGTTCCCTTAGGGATGAGTTTCCACTGGGTGGGTCTATGAAAGTTCATCATCCATTCCTTCCATACTTACCACTTTTCATCATTGTCTCTCTCATGTTTCCCCTACATTGGTTCAGGCATTGGGTTTTCCAAGATAGTAAGGGTTGTACCTTGCCTTATGGGAAGAAGGGGCTAAAGGCCCAAAGGGTAAAAGTAGCTAGAAAAAGTTAAAAGCCAAGATGAAACCTTGAGATCCTTTGCTTAGGTATTCCCGAGAAATAAATAAAATGATTCTCATCAAGAAAAGGGGACCTGTAAAATAAAATAAAACTGAAGGCCTAGTGGATAGGAGGTCTCATCACAAGTTGGCCTATTAGGTCCATGGGCATGTAGTGGTATGAAACTACTATTCATATAGTAACCAAACTAGGGTAGTGTCTCTCAGTGGCATATCCAAGAGAAAGGGGGTCTCATCACGATCCAACCTTCCCATTTCCATGAAATGCTTGTGGGTAATGCTATCACCACTGGTCACCACGCTAGGACAGTGTCCTCCAACTATTCTCTTGAAAAGAAAAAGAAATAAGACAAAGAGTAAAAGGCATTGAATGGGCTAGGAAACAATGGCATCCATGACAAGGTGCATCTTTCCCTCTACAGAGGCACCCATGGGTAAGACCTACATTTCTTTGTTATCCTTGCACCCCTTGACCAAACATCCCCTACACCATATCATGCATTTACATGACATAGATTGGTATTCACCTGGGAAATACCCAACACATGAGGAGGATTATCCCAATAGGACATCCCGAGACCTTATCCAAAACTAGATTTTCAAATAGCATAATGTCTTTGAGAATTAATCTGGGTGAATGGGGGTTTGATGCACATGTTTGAGTAACTTGATTATTAGATGTGATTGATATTTCTATGATCCCTGTGACTTATGAGCCCATGGAGGGAGTACTTATTTTTGTTGCATGACCATGACCAATAGACATGTACATATGGGGAGATGATTATTTTGGACCTCCATAGGGATAAAATCCCACCAAATGGATGTTGTGACCCCAACTAGGGGCAAAGGGATACTAGAGGCAGAGGGATACCAGAGGCTTGCACTAGAGAAAAAGGAGGGTGTTCTACTAGAGGCAATTTTCTAGGCCTGGACCTAGGGGGGTCTTTCCCTCCCACCATGACATCGGTCCTTGATGTCCCCTGACATCATCATTTTGAGCCTTAACATCATCTAGTTAGGGTTTTGGCATGAGGACGACTTGATTGGCATGTGTGGTAGCCTCTGAGGCCTTTTGAGGCCTAACATTTCACTTTCGAGGGCTAGCGTTCCATGAAGGGGTCTAACATCAGCCTAGGAGGGGCATGATGTCATCCCTAAAAGACAAAATTAGGGTTTTAATTGTTAATTTGATGTAAAACTGGATTTTTGATGTAAACTGGACATGTCGGCCTTTTTTGACCTAAAATGTAATTAAAGGTCATTTGTATTGTATAAATAGAGTGTCAAAGCTTTCATTTTTTCATCACTTTTCACACACACACACAGTGTGAGGTCTGAAATTCGGCCTCTTTTAAGGCTAATTGGTTGAAATGAAGTGGTGCACAACTCTTGCAAGAAGCTATTTTGGTGCGTTTTTGCATTTTCATGGTGGAAAGTCTTCAACTAGGGTTTGTTTATAGCTTATTCTTGATGAAGTAAGTAGAAATATACAATCCTTCTTTATTTTGAATGGTGAATTTGCTTATTCATTTCTAAGATTATGAAATTGCTAGTATGAAACCCTAGGGGAAACACACATGTTATTGTCCTTTTCTTTATAACTCTTCACCAACTTGATTTTTCTAGAGAACACCTCCCTTGAAGGATATACTATATCCCTACCTTTGTAGCACTCTAGTATGATTTCTTCATTAAGCTTCATACATTTATTTCAAGTTTGATCTAAAGATCAAGGAAATCGCTAGGGCCTAGGGTTACCTACTTTCTAGCATCTTTTCCTTCTAGGGTTTTAGATATTGAGGCCTTAGGTTACTAACACCTCAATCATATTCCCTTTCCTTTAGCTCATATACTATCATTTTTTGTTTCCCTCTAATAATTTTCGTTGCAAACTTTGACTCCATTTACCCTAAAAGGCACTAGTTCATACCTTGCAAGTGATTGATTGTCCAAACAAACTCTTAAACCATCTACCTTAAGACTTTTACTAACTATTTCTAACTTTAGATTAGAATAACTTACTATCTAATTTGTTGTTGTTGTAAAATATTTCTAAAGCCATCTATAACAACAACAAATTCATCTTAAAAGCAAGGTTTAAAGTTGATTATACATTTCTATCATTGCTTCTAACAATTACTATCTTTTTGTCAAGTTTATGTTATCATTTATTTTCATTTTTGAAGCTTTATTTAGGCATAATCGTGAATCCATTGATAAATATATATTGTTGTTATAAATACTTCTATTTTCTTCATCTTTTATATCAGCTTGTTCATTTTATCAAAATTCTATGGTTTTATGAAGAAATGGCATCATATGGTACTTGCAAATAACATCTTTTCTTGTTGTCTTGTTCTGGGCAGGTACACTTAAATATTATTTTGCTTCATCTCATTTAAACCCTTGGAACTTTTGATCAGAGTGACCTGTGAGATGGGTGGGACTTTCTTAATATTTTTCTTAGCCTTCTTGAACCCCCAGGTCACTGGGGACGTCTCCCCTGGGATACCACTCCTAAATATAAAGAGGTGTCTTGTTAAGGTGACAGTGATAGGACTTCCTCCTTGTTATGCCAATTTAGTACCCACTTGCCTTTGGCTTTGGGAAAGTACAAATTGCGTGATAACATATACTTCATATTAGGACTACAAACTTGACATGCAAATTCACCCTTCATTTGAAGACTTGCAACGTCAGATGGATTAATGTCAATTATATGATGGGATTATTTAAAAAACATGCATGATATATTTAAAAAATTATATAGTATTAAAGTGAAACATAATGCTACATACCACAAAAATGTGTTAGTCCTAGGGCATCATGAATTGTCCATACAAGTATTCCACAGAATTGAAATTTCGTCTCCCCAATTGGCTTGCAGATGTCATACATAGTGATGACAACCCATAACTTCAGTAGCTCGTCGATAAGAGGATCGATATATATATTCATATATTTAATGTGGTACTTACCTAATTGTTTGAAATTACACATAATTACTACCATGATATGTATATATAAGTAAATAAATAAACACAATATATTATGCAAAAAAAATAAAATGAAAATGTTACATTAAAAAAATTAATGTAAAAACAAACCTGGAATAATCATTGTCAACATTATGTGCTCCCTCTTTATTGACATCCAAGGAGGAATGTAATTGTTGACAACAAAAATAGGCCACACTGAGTAAATAAACCTAATCTCTCTGAATGGATTAACACCATCAACTGCCAATGAAATCCTAACATTACGAGGTTCATCTTTTAAATCTACCCATTTTTCTTCAATTTTCCTAAATGCATAACCATCTGCATCCATTCAAATAACACCATCAACAATTATGTTCCATGCATGGTAATCCATAAATTGTGTTATTCTTTCACACCTGAACAATCTCCACAAATGTGGAATTATGGGAATATGACGAAGAACCTTTCGAGGCACATTTTTTGTTACTTGATCTGATCGATATCTATTGATAAGACATTGCGGTCATTCTGTTTTTTATGCATGTTGTCCATAATATATAATATGATCATTAGGACATGCATCTATAGCTTGATACTCCATTACAATGTATTTCATAATGGAAAGAAAATCTCGATATGTGCGAGGTAAAATATTTGACGATGGTAACAAAAATTCACCTAACAATGTACAACATAACAAATAATTACTAGTTAATGTAAAGAATATTAATCGTAAATATTGAATTCTTATTTTACAAATTAATTAACACTAGAAAAAATATGCAAAAGTCAACATTTATGTATATGAGATGAAACATATTACATACCTTAGGATCTGTGTCATACACGTGTTTGAAAAATGATTCATAACCTTTAAGTTCACTAGCAACAATGTATAAGAGAGAAGATTTTATCTTGATCCTTTACAAAGTCATTTATTTTCCTTTTCTAATAGAGGTCCATCATAAATACCATCATTTTCCCCATCCCCATCCAACTAAGCAAACAAATCTTGGATCATTTGATTTGTCCCATAAGTTTCTTCCATGAGATCCTCATTTTCTTCATGTTCCTCAACTTGTACAACATCATTTCTAGTACTACTTGGTGCAGCATTGTGCAAAAAGTTAGGGGGCAACTCCAACTTTATAATTACAAACAATCATGAAAAATTAGTGTGTATAATAAATATTCAAACTATATATATATATATATATATATATATATATATATATATATATATAATGAATATATAGCTAATTACCATGGGACAATATTCATTCGATACCCCTTCAATGTGCCCATATTTCCTACAATGTTTTTTCTAT
>ML809990.1:68307-83263 GCA_009831015.1 Picea engelmannii | reverse complement strand
ATAATAAGCCTCTTTGAGGGGGAATCCTCTTTTTACCCCACTTAAATGTTCAAGTACAAGATGATTCAAAATGAAAATGTCTCCTTGGTATATATAGGAGACTAGCAAGTATAATTACAACTAATGGCCTAAAGATGATATAAATAAAATAACATTACCAATATAATATGCCCCAATTAAGGGGTAATGATCCAATATTAGGGCTTAACAGTGACAACATCTAGACTAGATGTAATGAAGGAAGTTGGATAGGTGGCAGGATTTCAAGCAGCACCAAAGGAATCACATGTATTAGCAGTGAAGAGGATTTTCAGATATCTCAAAGGAACACAAGAGTTTGGATTATGGTATCCAAAAGGAAAGGATCTATCACTTATTTCCTACACAGATGCAGATTGGGCAGGTTGTATTGATGACCAATGAAGAACCAATGGAGCATCATTCTACTTGGGTGAGTGTTTAGTATCATGTATAAGCAAGAAAAAATCATCAGTATCTTTATCTACAACCGAGGTAGAGTATATTGCAGCAATATCATGTTGTACACAGGTTCTTTGGATGAAACAAACTCTGAAAGATACACAGGTTGAGTATGATGAGCCCATTCCAATCTATTGTGATAATACAAGTGCCATCAGTATCTCAAAGAACCCTGTAATACACTCCAATACGAAGCACATTCCAATCAAGTATTACTTTCTACGGGAGAAGGTTGCAGAAAAGAACATCAGAGTTGAGTATGTGGGCACAAAAGAACAAGTGACAGACATCTTTACAAAACCACTTCCACAAGAAGCCAGAGACTAGGAGTAATTTCTACTCCAAAATGAATACTTTTGAATGATTATCTTATATGTCTTAGATGTACATGAGGAAGAACCATAAATAGGACAAAGGGGGAGAGATTTATCATATGCAAAAGTTATATGCTTGGAGAGACAACATAGAGGCATGTTTCCAAGGGGAGCGATTGTCACAAGGGAAGAATGAGAAATATGAATCCAAAGTGATACCCTTTATCAAAGGGGGAGATATTATTCATATGAAGGGAAAGAGAGTAATCAGAGGATTGTAAACAGAAAGAAAAATCAAAGGCACGTAGACAGGGGGAGCATCCCCAAGGAGAGTTTAGTTAGGGGGAGCATCTACAGAGGGAGATACTCATTGCCATTTATGTCAAAGGGGGAGAGATAGAAACATTGATAAAGTGTATAAGCATGAATGTTATCATGACTAAGTTTTTCCATCAATGTTGGTGTTGCCATCAATGCCAAAGGGGGAGATTGTCATACAATTGACTTAGGTTAAAGGATAGTTGGTATGGATTGTTGGTTTTCATTGATGTCAACTATTGGAGAGTGATATTGTATATTGATGTCAACCCTTGGAGAAAGTATGGTAGAAAATTCCAGTAGCACAAAGGTTTGGGTAATGGACCCAAGTTTGTTTGATGTAAATATGACTCATTATTGTCTTGTCATGGTTGATAATAAGTACAAATAGATGAACTCCAAAGTGGTCCCCTTATGGTGAAATCCCTCACAGGCAGACGCTTTGCAGATTGAGTTATCCTAGAAGTATGGTTAGAGAACCCATTCTTATTTGTGGAATAATGAGATGAAGTTCAGTGAATGTTTTAGTGAAACTATCCTATATGGATAGTTCTTTTCATGCCATTTTTGGTGGTATGTGGAACGTCACAGAACTCCTCACGGTTAGAGAGTTATGGCTATGAGAAGTTGGAGAACCCAGGTTTGGGTAATGGACCCAAGTTTGTTTAATGGATAATGGCATGAGTTTTGATATATTTTCAGGTAATACTATTCTATATGGATGGTACATGTCATTCCATTTCTGGTGATATGTGGAACATCACATAACTCACGGTTTGAGATCTATGGCCTTACGAAGTTGGAGGACCCTCATATGTCATCTAGAAGCCCCAAAAGATCAAAGTAGTCAAAGTGATTTAAGAGATTTTAAAAGGTAAATAATAAAGTGAAGTGATGAGTGTATTTAATTAAAAGTGAATACAAAAGAAATTAATTAAATAATAAATTTAATGGATAAATTAGAAGTGGGTTAACCCTAAAATAAGGAAAGTGGGCAAAGTGACCTAGAAGATGTTTTTAAGGAAGCTACTTGGAGAGTATAAATAAGAGGCAGGGCTCTCTCATTTTAGAAACACTTGAGCATATTGAATACCTATAGGTGTCTGAGGTAACCAAAGGATATCTAAGCCGAATTTATGAGGGAAGGTGAAGAAAACAAGGTCGGAATTCAAGGAAGGATAAATTCTTTTGATGATACTTTATAAGGTATGTTATTTACAGGTCATCTCACCATTTTCGCAATAAATTTTTTTCTAGAATGATTCAAACCGTGAAATTTCTATTTTTTGGAGTTACACTTCGTGGAAAATAGGGTTTGTGGCTAGTCCCGAAACTAGTCAAAATAGGTGTTTCAGGTAAAAATGTCATAAATTATTCATAACATATCCAAATTCAGTAAGACCAATTGTGTTGGTTAGAGTACAGTCTTTAGTATTCTGTGTAACAGTTTTAGATCGATTCAACAAAGATTCCATTTGAGGCACTCTCCACAAGGTCTCTCTCTAGAATAATCCAGAATTCAGCAAGGTATGCCATTTTTGCTATAACTACTTTTATGAGAGGTTCCAAGTAGTCACACCTGAAGGAATTGAAAAAAACACACGGAAGAACATACTTCCAATACTTCCCATGTACATACACCTACTGCACCACTACAGCCTGCATACATACGCATGTTGCATCACTACAACCCACACATACTTGCAAAAGTTGCAAAAATTAAAAAGTTGCAAGGAATTCATTGAGATTACGGGCTATTAGGTAGTTTCCCAACTAATACACCGCATATAGCCCGCCACCCAACCGAATAACCATCCTTTTCCCATATAAAAGGAGGTGTTGGGGTCTCATTCCATATCTATACATAAGAACAGTGAAAATCTGGCCATTTCGCATCCCCTCGTTGCCCCAAGCATTTGCAACCTTGTTGTGAGAATTGCCTTAGAATTCCTCACTTTTCCCTTTTTCCTCCATCAAAACCCATTCCATTTCCCAAGAAGAAGGTTGAGAGGAGAAATATACATGGAAGTTCACTTGGATCTTGGTGAAGAGGAGCTCGAAACAGGTTCGAGGAGCATTAGCCGACTTTGGTTGTAAGTGATCATTGTATTATCAATAAAATAAGTACTTTTCTTGTCCCAAAACATGATGTGTCGAATTTTTTCATTTGTTTTATGTTTTTATTCTAACATATAACCCTTATTTACGTATGAAATGCATTGTAATATCCCTCGGACCAACCCAATTCTAAATGTAATATAAGTGTACTTAAGCTGGTGATCTATTTTGACATCATTTTGTGATGCACCTCCCATGGCATAGAGCGTGCATGAACAAAGCAGTAAAAAGATGTAGTGTACACATTCCTGAATACCGCGCGCAGTAACTAAAGTGTGTGTAGTATGGAGGTCAGCGAGCCTCATGTATATAATATGTGTTATAGGCTGGTGAGCCAGTTATTATAAGCTAGGATGCTTATGTTTTGGTATTAGGATGGAGCGCCTAGATGTTAAAGGCCAGTGCGCCTATTTTGTACATGTCTCATGATTAATATAAAATTCATCGTTGCACACAGACTGGCCATGATAAAATATATGGGGGACTGAACTTCACTAGTTAGGGAAAGGGAGGGCCAAAAGGTAAGGGAAAGGGATAAGCTAGAGAGCATAGGCCAAAAAGGAATATTATACCAATATTTCCTAAAACATAAAGTATGGATAATTATTTTATCCTAAGTTCTAAAGTTGGGGACAAGTGGACCAAAGTAGCTTCCAACATGTCAAGTGTCAAGTTGGGGACATGCATTCATATCATGGGGACTTAGCTCATTTGGTCACTTTTCCATGGGGATTCTTACCAGAAGCTGGACGATCATTCTATCCATCACTTTCATGATTAGTTTCACGATGATTCCTTCCATCACTCCGTTATCCAGTCAATGGTTCCATGACCATTTTTCATTCACGCAGTCTGTTATCCTTGAGACATCCATTTCACCATATATGAGCCTGTTTCCATAACCTTTTCTGGTGGGTGTACCTGGTTAGCTTGGGAGTGGGATTGAAGAAGCGGGTTGTCAGGCCTGTGAGCAATTCTCCGAGTGAGAGAATTGTTGGGGATTGATTCCCGAAGGTGATAAACTACAGGTACAGTGCTCTAAGAATTTTGGTATGGCCTGTTGCTGAAGCCCTAGAAGGGAAGTGGGGAAGTCAAGGGACTGTTGAGTAGAGAAGGGGCACACTTCCTTAGGTGGGACAGGCATGTGGGGAATGAGAGGCTGTAGGTTGTTAGTTGAGTGAGAACCTGAGACATATTCTTTCCTATTTACCATGAGCCTTAGCCTGGTTAGGAACCCCTTACCCAGGTGGATTTCAGTCCCAGCTCGGCTGTGACTCACTGTTGAGAGTGATGAACAGTGTAGTCTAAGGCTGGGAGGTTCGTGGACAGTCTGTACGCATTTGGTGACAATATTTCCAAGATAAGTACCAATCGTATGATAAAATTATATGTTGCATTGTTATTTACGTGCTTATGTTACAGTGTATCATATATGTGATTATAATTACCTGTATGTTTATGGGTATTTCCCTGTATATGCTGCATATCTTTGTTTACTGTTATTTCAGTATGAAATCATATATTATAGAATGTAATTGTTTGTTTATGTTTATATGCAAAGCTTATGCAAGAGTGTTGTATGTATATATTTAAGTTGCATGCAGTTTGAAGAGAAAATTTATGTGGCATAGCTCAGTTGAATACTAGGTATGTTACCATATGTTCTGAAGTAAGAGAACGAAAGCATTCCCTAGAGTAGCATGGCCTGGCCTGCTTAAGGCTGGGAATGTTACCAACTGGTATCAAATCATGAGAGATTTCTCTGGAGTGGAATTCCCCGGCATCTGGGTGGCTGGGGGAACGTTACAAATTGGTATCAGAGCATGGGAGATTTCTCTAGAGTGGCATTCCCCGGACTTTGGGTGGTTGGGGGACGTTACAAATTGGTATCAGAGCTTCAGTTTCAACACTGAGCCTAGATGGGCTAGAGGGGTTCATTTGAAGGGAATATTCACAGAAGAGTAACTTTGAAGTGACCAAAATTCAAGTCACGGAGTGTCCATGGGAAAATGTTGGCGTGCAGGCGCGCATGGTAAATTTTGGCACCACGCAGAAAACGTTGGCGTGCAAGTGTGTGTGGTAAATTGTGGTGCCGCACAGAAGAATATTGTGTGTGGATGCACATGCTAAATTTAGCCTTGCATGGTGAGTACTCACATAGTAATGTGCACATGGGGTGCGCAAGTATTGCATAACATAGAGGAGTTTTGTTGGTACATGCATAGTATGATTATAAGTTGTCTCGCGATAGTGTATTCAATGGTGCGCACAGATTATTGTGCATGATGGAACATATTGAACTTTGACATGGTGTAATTCATAGGGTGAAATGCATGTGGAGTATCGGTGCGTGATACCAAAACTGTGCGCAGTGGATATTGACTCACAACACAAAAGTAGAGCACGCAAGTTGTTGGCATGACGGAGAAGAAATGCATAGTGGATATAGGTGCACGGAAACACGTTTTACTTGGTGATGTTTCTATGCATGATAAATATGGATGTACAGGTCGAATTTTAGTATGCGTGAATTCGTTTGGAAGCCGACGAGTCTGAGTTTAATTTTCATAATATTAGAAGAAAAAGAAACACACAAACACATCAGAGCATTAATTAAAAAGAATTCTGAGTTTTATATTCCTCTGATTCAGACAGATGGAAGTGAAATATAAGCTTACAAGAAAAGCATACTATAAAAGAAAATAAGACTCATAACACCACCAGATAGAATTTTGTAATAAACAGTCCAAAATCTTCTTCTGTATTTATATAATTGTATTAATCCCAAAATTACAAAAAGGGAATGATAGCAGTTATCCTATTGTAAAAAGGGTCATTTAGGAACATACCTATCATCTCTGGTGCTCCTTACCTCTGCTACCAGTTGTTCAAAATTTGTTGAAACATACTTAATTTTAGTTGAAGACTCACTTCATCTTAGCGATCTCCTCCTTTAAAGAATCTAACCAGATCGGTTGATTCTCTCCAACACTTTTGACCGTTTCATTCATGGATTCATCCTTCTTCTGTCACTTGCTACTTTTCTTCTTAGCAGTTGGCCTATTGATGACTAAATCCTTCGTAGTGGGATTTAGCCTAACATCCAACTGTGAGTCTATAGCCGGCTCTATGAGGAATTTAGTCGCTAGAATGTGCACAAGTACCCTTTCCTCCTTATTCGCAGGAAAGTCTAGCATGTTGCCCGAATACCCAGTCTCACTAGATTTAGCCTTGTCCATGTATCTCAGGTTGTGGATACCGAAATTATTTTTGAGAGCAGAAAGTCGAGCAATTTGGAGATTAATTCGTTTATGGATAATCAAATACCTTCATACTTGAGGATTGGTAGTTATAGAATTCCAATTATGAAGCGTATACTGACTACGTACAAAAGCGTTGGGTTTCCATGCTCAGCTAATCCATCTCAAATGATTATCTTTTGAGTTCATTACATGGAGGTGTTCAGCTGATGTCACATGGCTGCGAAGTATCGAACGAGTGAAACAAGGTGATCTGACTAGCCGTCGCCTGCTCCACGAGTGGTGGATTTGACATGTTGAAGCACATGATACCACATCTTGGCAAAGTGGTTTCAGCAAACCACCTTCTTGCACAGATGTATCTCTAAAGGCACTGTGCGTCTATGTTTTCAAGACTTGGTTCTTATCTATAATTTTCATGGTGTCAACACCAGGAAATCAGGAGAGATAACTCTGATGTATATATGGAACCAAAATGGTTCATATTTTTTTCATGAATTGTTGAGTTGTTAGCCTGATAAGTTTTGATGGCTGCACGTTTTGTAGAATTAACAACAACTAGATCAGATCAAACTAGTGTGGAGTCCATAGTAATGGAATAATAACAGGGGAATTGCAATCAACAAGATGAGAGCAGAGGGGTGGATGTCCATTTGAGCATTGAAGGAATGAACTCCAATGAACTTGGAGAAGAAAGGAATGAAAACATGAATATAGCTGAGACCATTAAGAATTTGCAGAAGGATGTCCAAAGCCATAAATATGATAATGAAAGGCTTATGAGAGCCAAAGAGAAATAGGATGACTTCAACATGAAGTTATTGGAGGGATTGAACATAATAGAAAAGAAATTGGTTAAGGAGAGTGGCTCAAGAAAATCTGGAAGTCACAAGCCTTCAGATGAGAAAAGAAAAGCAAGAAGTGTTAGTAGACAACACCATCATTCCCCAAGGAATTCCAATAAGAGAGAAAGAAACAACTCAAGTCCATCCCCTGTCAGAAGGTATAAGAGGTCTGGGGTGGATGATCTATGAGGAGAAATGAACAAAATCAAACCTCCTACATTTGATGGTGAGCACAAAAAGGATGAAGATGCAGAAACATGGTTGTTGGGCATGAGAAAGTATTTTCAATTGCATAGTTATTCTTCTCATGCAGAAGGTATAATTTCTATCTATCAACTCAAAGGAAATGCCTCCATGTGGTGGGATCAACTTGTGCAGGTGCAACACATTAAAGAGAAAAGTGTTACTTGGAGGGAATTCAAGAAGTATTTTGAGAAGAAATACTTGACTAAGAGATATTATGATAAGAAAACGAAAGAGTTATTTGAACTCAAGTTTGGAAGTATGACCATAGATGAATATGAGATAAGGTTTCTAGAACTGCTTAAGTATGTCTCTTTCATCAAAGATGAGACAGTCAAAATTCAAAGGTATTTGAGTGGATTCCCATCGTTCATCAGTGAAAAAATACAGTATGATGATCCCAAGACATTAGAAGAGACCATAAGGCGAGTTAAATGCCTACATGATCAGCAGAAAGCAAGGATGGATTTCCAAAAGGCTTGGGAAGACAATAAGAAATTCAAAATGGATTAGAGGAAGAAGGGAGATAAGCCACCATTCTTCAGAAATAACCCACAAGGAAAAAAAATGCCTAAAGAACCCAGAACGATTGACACAGGGAGTCAAGGGCCAAGGAATCCACCTATGCAATGTTGGGGCTATAAAGGAGATCATAGGTTTAGAGATTGTCCTCACAGAGGTGAAAAAGGTAAGGTTGTTCACAATGTACAACGAGCTGAAATAGTGGAGGACATGGGCAGATATGTGCCAAGGATTTATGCAGCCCTGGACAACAAGCAAGAAGAGTATCAGTCCCACATGATTGAAGTGGAAGGTATGATCAACAACCGAACCATTTATATTTTAATTGATTCAGGAGCTAGTCATAGTTATATAGACCCTAAGATGGTGGAAAGTTTGCAATTGCCAAGAAGCAAGCATGGGAAATCCTGGTTGGTGCAGCTAGCTACAGAAGATAGAAGAAAAGTTAATGAGATGGTTAAGTCATGCCTCATAGACATGAATGGACTGAACACCAAGGCATATTTAAACATCTTGCCTTAGGTTCCTATGACCATCTAATTGGGATGGATTGGTTGGACCAACATCAAAATCTCTTAGACTGTCACAACAAAGCATTTACTTGCCTAGATGAGGAAGGGAAACTAAGGAAAGTACAAGGAATTCCTAGGGTAGTAACCATTAGAGAAATTTATGTTGGCATGTTTTACAGGCAACGTATGCTTGTCATTGATGGAAAGTACAACAATGATGATGCCTTGAGTACAGGAAGAATGTAACAGACGGGCACCAGAAGTATTTTGGGAAGACACTGCAAGCTCGATAAGATCAGAAGAGATAGTGCAGAGGATGGTTGGCATGCTTTACAGGCAGTATGTGCTTGTCACTGATGGCAAGATCAGAGTATGCAGTGAAGGAAAAATAAGGATAAAGTAAGCTCGGGAGGAATTAGCGCAGAATCAAACGCAGTGCCTAAGCTTGAGAGGAGAAGCATCAATGATTGTTGGATCCCATTTAAATTCTTGAAAGAAGGAGGATCGTCAGATTAGATTGTAGACAAGAAGAACGCACAGAAGAGGAGGACAGATCTCAGGCATCAGATATGAGCATAAGTTCTGCCCATCGTTGGATCAGGAAGAACCTACACGTTCTTTAAAGTGCAAGATCGAAGTGGTGGTCCAACTCCATTTTGGAGTTTTGGCTATCGGGATTTCAGATATCGGGAGATGGAAATGTCAAGGTTCTTTACAACATGTGTCCTGAAATCGCAAAATGCTAAATCCCAAAACAGACACGTCAGCAAAGCACATCAGCTAAGAACACGTGGCACAACCAGCCAATGACAAGTGTCAAGATGATTCAACATTTTAGGCACATGTAAGTCACGAATCAGAGTGACACGTGGCAGTTATTTGACACGTTTCAATCCATGTGTGACGTCAGCAGGTTTACATCACTTCAGAGTTTCAAAAATCGCAACTTGGAAAGTCAAGAAACAATACCACAGGAATGTCGAAATCGCGATATGCAAAATCACAAAAATATCTTGACCGTCAATTCACCAAGAACGTGGACCACCGATCTGAGCTCCATCTTAGAGTTTCGCCTATCGCGACTTGGAGTGACGAGAAACTCCATCTAAGAAATTGCAAGATCTGAATTCATGATGAGATCTGGACCGTCAATACACCAAGATTCTGGACCGTTGATCTAAGATCCATCTCAGAGTCTCACCTATCGTGACTTGGAGTGACGAGAACCTCCATATAAGGAACAACGAGATGAAAATTCATGATGAGATATGGACTGTCAATTCATCGAGACCGTGGACCGTTGATCAGGGTCGATGAAGGTCATAAGCTCATGAAAAATACCGAAAAGGTGAAATGGATGTATCCTGTGGTCACATCGGTGGAAGATGGGGGAAGGAGCTAGTGCAGACAAGCTCCTTTTCAGAGTTTCAGGGATTGTGACTGGGAGTGTCGAGACACTTGGTCACACGAATGCCGAATTGCCAAATGCTGAAATGCCAAAATGAATGAAAGATCCCATGGAGCCAATCCAACAGTGCAGGTGAATTTGAGTATGATCGGAGGGCTAATGTTTCTCTTCACAATGTAACTGCTAGGAACCATTGATAGTTTCTGCCAGAAGATTCGAAGAGACTTCTGTGTGATCTCCAGAGGGGATGAAGAGTCTCCAAGCTTCTTCCAGTGAATGAAGATGATTTTTAGAGGGACTGACAAGTGGATGAGCGTTGAAGTTGGTAACTGAAGAAGAAAGTGTAAGCTCGACTATGCCAGAGAAGATGAAGAGTCTCGACTTCCAGAGAGGCTGAGGAATCTCAACATGACATCCAGTGATGCTAAATGCATGGGAAAACTTCCAGAGAAGCTGAGAAGTTGTAATGATGATCAGACATAACACTCACTATGAAGAGATGCAGAAACATTGCGCACATTGCATGCACAAGGTGCACAGAAGCTATAAGAACATGGCAAAGAGAAGTGATGAGGTTGTTGTTACTGAGGTGAAGTAATGCATGTGTGAAGAAGTAAAGGGGTGGTGCAGCATCTGAAATGGACAGGAAACAAAAGGTGCATTGAATGAGAATGGCACACAGAGAACAAAAGGCAGAAGAACAGAATGGGCAGCGGATGCATGCAGGAAGACAGTGAGGAAGACTGAGTAGAAAAATCTTGCAGAACATTGATGAGACTGGTAAGTTGTTATTGAACACTATATCAATGTAATAGGTTTCAATATTTCATATTCATAAACTAGGGTGGAAGGGAGGTGCTAGGGAGGACTGGTGTCCTCAGAGGTTCAAGTGGGTGCTTGAACACAGGGAGTTGTAGCTTCTTTCTAGTTGGCGCTAGAGAAACCAGGGAGTTGGTGCTTCCTTCTAGTTGGTGCTAGAGAAACCAGGGAGTTGGTTCTTCCTTCTAGTGGGTGCTAGAGAAAAGTAGAGAGTTGGTACTCTCAGCAAGTTGCAGCTTGCAAAATAGAGGTTGTAGCCTCAAAATGAGTTGGTGCTCATATGTATGATAATGTAAAGAATGTAAATAATACTTATCATATAAAGAAGAAGAGGTTTTTACCCTGTATGGGGTTCCTCGGGAAATATATGTCTTTTTGTTTCTCATATATGTGACTGATGTTGAATGTGCCATTGTTTATTTCCCTGCATTATTGTAATCATCATTGAGTGCCTTGTAAAGATTTTAAAAGAAGCATAATTGTTTAAGCATGGTAACAACTAATTCACCCCCCCCCACTCTCAGTTTTCCAACAATTGGTATCAGAGCTGGCCCCTTTTATCTAAGAGTAGATCCTAGAACTTAAACAGGTCAAGCCATGAAGAAAATTCAACCAATAAGGCCCCTCTGTTCGATGGAACAAACTTTTCCTTCTGGAAAGTTAGAATGAGAACCTATGTAATGGCTTTAGGTGTAGATGTCTGGGATGTGGTAGATATTGGTTATGTAAAGACAGTTGTGCTAGCTAATAAGGATGACAAACTAGAATTTAGCTTCAATGCTAAGGCTATGAATGTTATCTTGAGTGGGCTTGCAGAAGCAGAATTTGTAAAAGTTATGCACCTAGGAACTACCAAAGAAATGTGGGACAAACTCATTAGCAGTTATGAGGGCAATGAGAAGGTAAAGGATGCAAAGCTTCAAACCTACAAAATACAGTTTGAACAACTGAAGATGAAGGAAGATGAAACTGTTGGAAAATACTTTCTGAGAGTAGAAGAAATGGTAAATGCAATGAAGGCACTTGGTGAAACAATTGGGGAACCTTCTTTAGTTCAGAAAATCTCTAGATCTCTCCCAGATAGGTTCAACCCGAAGGTCTCTGCTATAGAAGAACTTAATGATCTAAAAACCTTGGAGTTTGATCAACTTCTAGGAACATTGACTGCATATGAAATGAGAATAGTTAAAGATAAACCCACCTCCAGATAAGAATCATTTAAAGCAGACAAGAATGAGGATTATGAGCCCGATGAAATTGAAGCAAAATGTGTGAAGAGACTGAAGAAGGGATCAAGCAAATACAAAGGTAAGCTTCCTTTCAAATGTTTCCACTGTGGAAGGATAGGTCATTTTTCAAATAAATGTGCCCACAAAGGAAAGGATCAGACATGTGATGATGAGGAGAAGTACAAACACAGAAATTTATTTAAAGAGAAAAAATTTAAGAAGAAAATTTTGTGCGTAAACAATGATGATGATCCTTCAGATGATGAAGAAAATGAATCTTCTATTGAGGATAAACTAAATGAATTCATACTTATGGCCAAAGAGGATTATGATAATAAAATCACAGGGAGTGATGTTAATGAAGAAGAAGTTGTGGTTGACATGGAAGGAGAACCGATCAGTGCACTGTAAGAGATTGACAGACTAAGAATCAAGATCATAAAGCAAAGACAATTGTTGATACAGTTTGAGAAAGACAGTAAAAAACCTGATGAATACTTTGTCCTATTAAAAGTAGAATTAGAAGAGGCAAAGAAAATCGAAGACATTCTGAAACGACAATTATCAGAAAAGAAGGCGAGATGTGAAGCATTCGAAGAAGAAGTAGTGAAAACTAGGAAAGAGATGGAGAAGTTTCAAGCCTTGTATAATCAAGATCTATCAAGTATCAAAGCCTCAGAAGGATTAGCCACCATCCTAAATCAGCAAAGGAATCCAAAGTTGAAAACTGGTTTGGGTTATGAAGAGGGATCAATTAGTGGCAAGCCAAGAAACGAAGAACCCATGAAGTTTGTCAAATGTACAACCAATAACAACAACGAACCTGCAGGAACAAAGGAAGACAATCAGTTGCCCAGGACGAGTAAGGTAAAAGATGCTAGAAATGAATCTATAGAACAAAGAAGTAATGCGCTCACTACTGAAAGATGTCATTAGCCTAGAAGAAATTGATTTGCACAAAGAAGACAACCATTTCCCAGGTACAAAGAATTTTTCCATGGCTATTGTTTCTACTGTTCTAACTTTGGTCAGAAAGCCGTAAATTGTTCCTTAAGACTTAGACATGAGCAATTAAGATTTCAAAGGAATAAATACTTCCCGCAACAAAGAATGATACAGTCAAGTAATAATCCTTCACAGACTGCAAATTGCCAAATTAAATCTAAACACATACAACTAAGGAGGCCAAGTAATAATCAACAATCAATAAGTAGGCAACACTGCAACAACAAGTTTGACCTATTGAATAATGAGGTTGAATTCTACACCTGTCATAACTTTGGACATAAATCTATTGACTGTCGGTTAAGGAACTATGAACTAGATTCAAAATCCCCTGCTGAAAATGTCAAGTTTTGGAAGAAGAAGGAAAGTGACAAGTGTGGATTAGTATTGTCCGCTCAAAGAAAAAAAAACCTTTGGTATATAGATAGTGGATGCTCCAAACACATGACGGGAGACAAAGGCAAGTTTCTATCTCTAAGTGAAATCAAATTGGAAAACGTAACCTTTGGAAATGATGTTCCAGGGAAAATAAAGGGAAAAGGGATGGTGAGCTTAAGTAATGGAAAAGGAAAAGCCCAAGATGTTCTACTTGTGGATGGGCTGAAACATAATATGCTCAGTGTAAGTCAAATGTGTGACATAGGATGCGAAGTGTTGTTTACATCCAAGGACTACAAGATAAAGTCTGTAAACTCGGGACAAGTGGTGACCAAAGGCATAAGGACATAAAATAATGTATATGTGCTGAAATAAAATAGAGAAGAATTTCATCTAAGCAAACATGATGAAAGTTGGTTATGGCATAGGAGACTTGGACATCTAAAATTTGACCACTTAATCAAACTCAAAAACCTCGAGGCAGTAAAAGATCTTTCGAGAATATCAAATCCCCAAGATTCAATGTGTAAACCCTATCAAGTAGGGAAGCAAAATAGGACATATTTTAAGTCCAAGAGCTTTACTTCAACAGAGAAACCACTCCAACTAGTTCATATGGATTTATGTGGACCATCAAGATAGGAAGGCATAGGGAAAAAAAACTACTTCATGCTAATTATAGATGATTTCTCCAGACTTACTTGGGTTGCCTTTCCCAAAGAAAAAGATGAAGCATTTGAGAAGTTTAAAATATTTAAGGCTTTAACAGATACTCAAACCGACAAGAGGTTAAAGGCAGTAAGATCAGATTAGGGAGGAGATTTTATGTCAAGAGACTTCAAGGAATTTTGCGATGAGCATGGGATCAAGAGAGAATACACAATCCCAAGAACTCCACAACAAAATGGAGTTGTTGAGAGGAAAAACAGAACAGTGCAGGAAATGGCCAGGTCAATGATGAATGAGAAGAACATTGGTCAAACCTACTGGTAGAAGGAATACACACAACAGTCCATGTTCTTAACAAATCCCACCTCAGACCACAAAGTGACAAGACACCTTATGAATTATGGTTTGGAAGACCCGCCTCAATCAAACACTTCAGATTCTTTGGGAGTAAATGGTACATAAAGAATAATGATGAGAACCTCGGAAAATATGATGACATGGCTGATGAAGGTATCTTCTTAGGGTATGATACAAATAGTAAAGGATATAGATGCTATAATAAGAGGATGCATAAAATGGTTGACTGTATTGATGTAAAAAATGATGAAGGGATCCCAGCAAGAGAGGTATAAAGTAATGAGTCTTCTACAAAAGACATAGCTAAAGATAAAGATGAACAGGTCCAAGAATCAGAAAATGAAGACTCTGAATAAGATGAATACTTAGACACTCAGACAGACTCAAATCAGCAGTCAACTACAAATTCCTCCTCCATAATCATTCAAAAGAATCATCCTGCAAGTCAAATAATTGGGGAAAAAGACAAAGGCATACAA
>ML809990.1:44114-67718 GCA_009831015.1 Picea engelmannii | reverse complement strand
ATAGGTAGCCTGATCTACATCAGAGCATCTCGCCCAGACATAATGCATGTTGTAGGAATGGTAGGAAGATATCAGGCTGCACCCAAACAAATTCATTTGCAATTTGTCAAAAGGATTTTCAGGTATTTAAAAGAAACAATGACTTATGGTCTGTGGTATCCCAGAAATCAGAATTTTCAGTTAACGTCTTACTCAGATGTAGACTGGGCAAACTGTGTCGATGAGAGAAAAAACACTAGTGGAGGTGCCTTCTTCCTGGGAGACTCGTTGGTAGCATGGATTAGTAAGAAACATGGTCTATTTCCTTATCAACTACAGAACCAGAGTACATTGATGTTGCTACTTGTTGTACTCAGATCTTGTGGATGATTCAAACTCTTGCAGATTTGAAGGTAAACTATACTGATCCAATTACAATTCATTGTGATAACACTAGTGCCATTAGTGTCTCCAAGAATCCTGTTCTTCATTCCAAGATTAAGAATATCCCAATAAAATACCATTTTCTCAGAGAACAAGTCACAAATAGAGTTGTTTAGTTGAATTATATCCCTTCCACAGAACAGATAGCAGACATCTTTACTAAACCCCTAGCTAAGAAACCATTTGATTATCTCCGACAGAAGCTGGGTGTCATCCCATCTGACATCTAAGCAAGTTCATCCTATTAGGGGGAGTTTTGTATTGATTGATTGAATATCTGATACCTCCTAAAAATACTGCAACAGCTCAGGGGGATCATGTTCTCTTTGACATTGATGTCAAAGGGGGAGAAAAGAATCTAGGTTCCTTTGTTGCCATCAATTCCAAAGGGGGAGATTGTTGGCATGTTTTATAGGCAGCGTATGCTTTTCATTGATGGAAAGTACAACAAGGATGATGGCTTGAGTACAGGAAGAATGTAACAAACGGGCACCAGAAGTATTTTGGGAAGACGCTGCAAGTTCGATAAGATCAGAAGATATAGTGCAGAGGATGGTTGGAATGCTTTACAGGAAGTATGTACTTGCCACTGATGGAAAGATCAGAGTATGCAGTGAAGAAAAAATAAGGATAAATTAATCTCGGGAGGAATTAGCGCATAATCGAACGCAGTGCCTAAACTCGGGAGGAGAAGCGTCAGTGATCATTGGATCCCATTTAAATTCCTGAAAGAAGGAGGGTCGTCAGATCAGATTGTAGACAAGAAGAATGCATAGAAGAGGAGGACAAATCTCAGGCGTCATATCTGAGCATAAGTTCCGACCATCGTTGGATCAGGAAGAACCTGCACGTTCTTTAAAGTGCAAGATTGAAGCGGTGGTCCAACTCCATTTCGAAGTTTTGGCTATCAGGATTTCGGATATCGGGAGATGGAAATGTCAAGGTTCTTTACAACATGAGTCTCGAAATCACAAAATGCTAAATCCTAAAACAGACACGTCAGCAAACCACATTAGCTAAGAACACGTGGCACAAAAAGGCAATGACAAGTGTCAAGATGATTCGACATTTCAAGCACATGTAAGTCACGAATCAGAGTGACACGTGGAAGTTATTTGACACGTGTCAATCCATGTGTGACATCAACAGGTTTACATCACTTTGGGGTTTCGTGAATCGCAACTTGGAAAGTCAAGAAACAATACCACAGGAATGCCAAAATCACGATATGAAAAATCACGAAAAGATCTTGACCATCAATTCACCAAGAATGTGGAGCGTTGATCTGAGCTCCATCTCAGAGTTTCGCCTATCGTGACTTGGAGTGACGAGAACCTCCATATAAGGAATTGTGAGATGCAAATTCACGATGAGATCTGGATCGTCAATACACCAAAATTCTGGACCGTTGATCTAAGCTCCATCTCGGAGTCTCGCCTATCATGACTTGGAGTGACGAGAACCTCCATCTAGGGAACAACGAGATGCGAATTCACGATGAGATCTGGACCGTCAATTCATCAAGATCGTGGACCGTCGATCAAGGTTGATGAAGGTCATAAGTTCGCGAAAATACCGAAAAGGTGAAATGGATGTAGCCTGTGGTCACATCGGTGGAAGATGGGGGAAAAAGCTAGTGCAGACAAGCTCCTTTTCAGAGATTCGGGGATCACGACTGGGAGTGTCGAGACACTTGGTCACACGAATGTTGAATTGCCGAATGTCGAAATGCCAAAATGAATGCAAGATCTCATGGAGCCAATCCAACGGTGCAAGTGAATTTGAGTATGATCGGAGTGCTAATGTTTCTCTTCACAGTGTAACTGCTAGAAACCATTGATGGTTTGTGCCAGAAGATTTGAAGAGACTTCTGTGTGATCGCTAGAGGATTTGAAGAGTCTCCAAGATTCTTCCAGTGAGTGAAGATGATTTTTAGAGGGACTGACAAGTGATGAGCGTTGAAGTTGGTAACTGAAACATAAAGTGTAAGCTCGACTATGCCAGAGAAGACGAAGAGTCTCGACAGCCAGAGAGGCTGAGGAATCTCAACATGACATCCAGTGATGATGAACGCGTGGGAAAACTTCCAGAGAAGTTGAGAAGTCATAATGATGATCAAACAGAGCACTCACTATGAAGAGATGTAGAAGAATTGTGCACATTACATGCACAAGGTGCACAAAATCTATAAGAACACAGCACAGAGAAGTGATGAGGTTGTTGTTGCTGAGGTGAAGTAATGCATGTGTGAATAAGTAAAGGGGTGGTGAAGCATCTGAAATGGACATGAAACAAAATGTGCATTGAATGAGAATGTCACACAGAGCACAAAAGGCAGAAGAATAGAATGGAGAGTGGATGCATGCAGGAAGACAGTGAGGAAGACTGAGTAGAAAAATCTTGCAGAACATGATGAGACTAGTAAGTTGTTATTGAACACTATATCAATGTAATAGGTTTCAGTATTTCATATTCATAAAATAGGGTGGAAGGGAGGTGCTAGGGATGACTGGTGTCCTCAGAGGTTTAAGTGGGTGCTTGAACACAGGGAGTTGCAGCTTCCTTCTAGTTGGTGCTAGAGAAACCAAGGAGTTGTTGCTTCCTTCTAGTTGATGCTAGAGAAACCAGGGAGTTGGTGCTGCCTTCTAGTGGGTGCTAGAGAAAACCAGAGAGTTGGTGCTCTCAACAAGTTGCAGCTTGCAAAATAGAGTTTGTAGCCTCACAATGAATTGGTGCTCATATGTATGATAATGTAAATAATGTAAATAATACTTATCATATAAAGAAGAAGAGGTTTTTACCCTGTATGGGTTTCCTCGGGAAATATCTGTCTCTGTGTTTCTCAAATATGTGACTGATGTTGAATGTGCCATTGTTTATTTCCCTGCATTATTGTAATCGTCATTGAGTTCCTTGTAAAGATTTTAAAATAAGCATAATTGTTTAAGCACGGTAACAACTGATTCACCCCCCCCCCGCTCAGTTATCCAACAATTTCAACATTGCAGCTGAAGAAATGTTACAGAAAAGGGTGTCAAATAATTACAGCTCATTTGACGGACACACCTAGAGATAAGGTGCCAAATTTGGAGGATTATGTAGTTCTGGAAGATTTTGATGATGTGTTCAAGGAGGTACCCAGACTACCCCCAAGGAGAGACATTGATTTATCTATAAATTTAATTCCTGGAGCAGCGCCAATGTCAAAGACTCCTTATAGAATGAGTACACCAGAGTTGAAGGAGTTGCAAATGCAGCTTGAAGAACTTATGAAGAAGGAGTATATATGCCCAAGTTTGTCACCTTGGGGTGCCCCAGTATTGTTTGTGAGAAAGAAAGATGGAACACTAATATTGTGCATTGACTTCAGACAGTTGAATAAAGTGATTATTAAGAACAATTATCCTCTGCCAAGGATTGATAATCTATTTGATCAATTGAAGGATGCAAAGATATTTTCAAAGATATATCTCAGATAAGGATATCATCGGGTAAGGATTAAAGAAGAAGATATCAGCAAGACTGCCTTCAGGACAAGGTATGGTCATTATGAGTTCACAGTGGTGCCATTTGGGTTGTCGAATGCACTAGTTTTTTTCATGTGCTTAATGAATGGTGTTTTCTGAGAATATTTGGACAAGTTTGTCATTGTCTTTTTGGATGACATTATTATATATTCTAAGTCAGAGGAAGAGCATGAACATCATTTGAGGATGGTGTTGCAAGTATCAAGGGAGCATCCATTGTATGAAAAATTGAGCAAGTGCTCATTTTATCAAAAACAAATAATAATTGGGGCATATCATTTCAAAGGATGGGATAGCAGTGGATCCTAAAAAGATAGAGGCCATTAGAGAATGGTCAGCACCGAAGAATGTGACAGAGGTGAGATCATTCATGGGTATTGCAGGCTACTACAGAATATTTATTGAAGGATTCTCAAATATTGCACACCCAATCACTTCCTTGCAAAGAAAGGGAGTGAAGTTTCAGTGGACACTGGATTACGAGAAGAGTTTCCAACACTTGAAACAATTATTGACAAGTTCTCCAATATTAAGGATCACAGACCCAGATGAAGACTTCATCGTATGCACCGATGCATGTAATGAAGGACTTGGTGGAGTCCTTAGTCAAGATGGGTTTATAATATGTTATGAATCAAGGAATTTGAAGGATCATGAAAGAATCTATGCCACTCATGATTTGGAGTTGGCAGCCACAGTGCATGCCCTGAGGAAATGGAGACACTACCTCATGGGGAAGAGATTTGAGCTAAGAACAGACCACAATGGTCTGAAATATTTATTTGATCAGCCAAATCTAAATTCTAGGCAAAGTGTATGGTTAGAATTTCTAAGAGAATATGACTTTGATATAAAACATATCAAGGGTAAAGAGAATAAAGTGGTTGGTGCACTCAGCAGGAAGGTGCATGAATTACATGCTATAGCCATTAGCATGTATCGGACTGATATTAAAAGAAAAATTCTAGAGGCTGCAAATGCAAATTTGCAATATAGAGAATTGGTAGCAATGCTACAGCAGGGTAAGATGCCACAAAAGGTGGATAATTATAATTTGGGAATAGATGGAATACTGTTGCACAAGAACATAATTTTTGTTCCAAATGTCCAGCACTTGAAACATATAATTTTGCATGAAATGCATAATGTTCCTTATGCAGGGCACCCTGGATATCAGAAAACCATGGCAACGATCAAAATCCATTACTTTTGTCTAGGTATGAAGAAAGAGATCGATGAATACATTGCTATATGTATGGAATGCCATAAAGTTATAGATGAGAATAGGTACCCAGCAGGGTTACTGCAACCTTTACCTATTCCTGAATGGAAGTGGGAAGTGGTGACAATGGATTTTATTACAGGATTTCCCAGAATAGGCAAGCTACATGATTCGATTATGGTGGTGGTGGACAAGCTTATGAAAGCTACCCATTTTATTCCACTAAAAACTACTCACAAGTAAGTAGATTTGTTGATATTTTCATGAAGGAAGTGGCACGATTGCATGGAATTCCTAAAACAATTGTGTCCGACAGAGACCCAAAATTCACCTCGAAATTCTGGAAAGGATGTTCAAAGGATTCAGAATGAATCTTAACTTTAGTACATCTTATCATCCTGAGTCTGATGGACAGACAGAGAGGGTGAACAGGGTGATAGAAGATATACTGAGAATGTATGTGATGGACAAACCATCGAAATGGGAAGACTACCTACACTTGGTAGAATTCGCTTACAATAATGGGTATCAGGCATCATTGAAGATGAGCCCATTTGAATCACTTTACAGTAGAAAATGCAATACTCCAGTGAGTTGGGATAATCCAGCTGATAGGATAGTAGTTGGGCCAGAGTTGCTCAAGGAGATGGAGAACCAAATGATAAAAATTAAGAAGAATTTAAAAGCCGCCCAAGACATGCAAAAAAGTTATGCCGATAAGAACAAAACCCACAGAGAATTAAAAGTGGGTGATCATGTTTTCCGGAAAGTAAAAGCTAACAGGAGTTCCCAGAAGATGGGAAGTTGCGCCAAGTTGGTAGCCAAATTTTGTGGGCCATTTGAAATGCTAGAGAGGATTGGTCCAGTTGCTTATATGGTTGTATTGCCTACATCTATGTCTGTTCATAATGTATTCCATGTATCATTGCTAAAGAAATATATACCTGATGTTAATCATGTTATTGATTGGAATGTGATTCAGGTGGAGCAAGAAGGTGCTTTTCAAGTGCATCCGGTGTGCATTTTGGACCGAAAGGTCAAGCAGCTCCGGAACCGAGCCATAGGGATTTTAAAGGTCCAATGGACCTGGTACGGTCCTGAGGACGCTACTTGGGAGCATGAGGATGCAATGCAGACAAAATACCCACATCTTTTTGAAGATTTTTGAAACATTTGTTGTATATGGGTGTATGATGCACTAAGGACAGTGCATAAATAAGGGGAGGGGAATGGAATATCCCTCATCTGAACCCAATTGTAAATGTAATATAAGTGTACTTAAGCTGGTGATATTTTTGACATCATTTTGTGATGCACCTCCCATGGCATAGTGTGTGCATGAACTACGTAGTATAAATATGTAGTGTACACATTCTCGGATACCACACACAGTGACTAAAGTGCGTGTAGTATGGAGATCAACGAGCCTCATGTATATGATATGTGTTATAGGTTGGTGAGCCAGTTATTATAAGTTGGGATGCTTATGTTTTGGTATTAGGCCAGAGTGCCTAGATGTTAAAGGCCAGTGCGCCTATTTTGTACATGTCTCGTGATTAATATAAAATACATTGTTGTGTGCATACCAACCACGATAAAATAGATGGGGAACTAAACTTCACCAGTTAGGGAAAGGGAGGGCCAAACGTTAAGGGAAAGGGATAAGCTAGAGAGCTTAGGCCAAACAAGAATATTATACCAATATTTCCTAACACATAAAGTATGGATAATTATTTTATCTTAAGTTCTAAAGTTGGGGACAAGTGGACCAAAGTAGTTTCCAACATGACAAGTGTCAATTTGGGGACATGCATTCATATCATGGGGACTTAGCTCATTTGGTCACTTTTCCATGGGGATTCTTACCAACAATCAGACGATCATTCTATTCATCACTTTCACGATCAGTTTCACAGTGATTCCTTCCATCACTCAGTTATCCAGTCAATGATTCCATGACCATTTTTCATTCATGCAGTCCGTTATCCTTGAGACATCCATTTCACCATATTTGAGCATGTTTTCATAACCTTTTCCATTGGGTGTACCTAGTTAGCTTGGGAGCGGGATTGAAGAAGCAGGTTGTCAGGCCCATGGGAAATTGAAGAAGCAGGTTGTCAGGCCCGTGAGAAATTCTTCGAGTGAGAGAATTGTTGGGTATTGATTCTCGAAGGTGCTAAAATGTAGGTACAGTTCTCTGAGACTTCCAGTCCGGCCTGTTGTTGAAGCCCTGGAGGGGAAGTGGGGCAGCCGAGGGACTGTTGAGAAAAGAATGGGCACACTTCCTTGGGTGGGGACAGACATGTGGGGAATGAGAGGTTGTAGGCTGTTAGTTGAGTGAGAACCCGAGACAGAGTCTTTCTTGTTGATCATGAGCCTTAGACTAGTTAGGAACCCTTTACCCGGGTAGAGTTCAGTCCCAGCTCGGGGGTGACTCATTGTTGAGAGTGATGAACAATGTAGTCTAAGGTTGGGAGGTTCATGGATGTTCTGTACGCAGTTGGTGACAATATTTCCAAGATAAGTACCAATCGTATGATAAAATTATGATGCAGGAGCATCTACGACGTCATGAAATGAGTAGCGCGGGGATAAAGAGATACAGCTGGATAGTGCCAGCACATACATTTTTGAATTACTTTGAAGATTGTTGCGCCGCCATTTAACTAAAGGCATTCAAAGCTGAGCGCACTTGTATTATGTTATAGATAGGAAGGAATTTAATAGTTTTAATGCTGTTAGATAGGAATTAGCTGTAGATTAGGCAGTTTTACTTCCGGGAGGGAAAACGAATATAGGCACCCTCCTTGTATAATTGAGATTCATTATTATTATTATTATTATTCAGCATTAGCATAGAGGAGCAGGAAGAGAACAACTCAGAGAACTGGTGAAGAATCCCCATGTACAGATATTGAATTAATAGTGAAGCTTTGATTCAATTCCATGGCTGTGATTATTCTCTGTGTGTTGTTGATATTATTCTATTGAATATTTGCTTCTTGTTTTGCCTATTGTCTATATGCTACATATGTGATTGCATGGCAGGTTCGAAACCTAAGGGAATGAAAGATTGAGTTTCAATCGTTTCTCTGTTTAAGCTAGGAGACTCCTGCATAGAGTGCAGTGGAGTACCTCCGCATAGAGTGTGTTGAGGAGGCTGGATGGTTAAACCCTCATCTTTGTTTGCTCAGAAGTCGTGCTGAGTTCTTTGAACCGTGTAGGTTGAGTTGAAGTCTCAGAGGCAAGCCTGGGGAGAAAGAAACAGGAAAACCGTGGTTAAATTCCATGGATATGTTTATTTTCTATGTGTTGTTGGCATTGTGCCTTTGCATACTTGCTTCTTGTTACTTACTTCTTTCATATGCTTCTTATGTGATCTTATGGAAGAATTGAGTTCAGAGTGGTTCCGAATGAAAAGTTGGTGAAAGCTCAGGAGGGAGAGTTTCTTGCTAGTACTGTGGAACAGACCCAGGTGAAGCCGAACGGGAGAAGTTTCGGAGAGAAGGACTCTTCAAGAGGAAGAGAATCGACGACTTGAATTTCAGGGAGATAGTTAACCTTCAAGCGCAAGTAGAACCTGGTTGCTATCGTGCATCGGCATATCGGGGTTTGGTGAGTGCAAGAGTTGCATGCACGTCGATATCGCAGTTAGCGATTTCCAGTTTTTGCGGAAGCGTCGACTTTCGGAGGAACAGGTGGCATGTAATCTCGGGATGTCGGGTCTCGGGAGTTGAAGGGCCAAGAAATTGGTCTCATAAGTCACGAACTTTCGAGGGGACGAGATAGTGATACTGGGGTATCGGCGACTCGGGCCTCGGAAGTCAAAGTGGAGTTACTTTGGACTTGCGGGAAGCGAAACCTCGAGATTGCACGATCGTGAGTCTCGTCAACTCAGCACATTGGGTATCGGGAGTTGGAATCCCGAGTGGTTGGTAGCACGAGAGGCGAAGTCCCGATCCCCCAAAGTAAACAAAAGGAAATAGAGAGAGGAGTAAACTGTGGGTGCAGAGAATCCGATAGGAAGAGGGAAGAACCGGTGGGTTCTTCGGGCCCGTGGAAACGAAGGTCCTGGTGAAAGAGACTGTGTCGTTGAGGGCAGGAGGAGGGTTGCGTCAGAGTGGTATCAGAGCAGCAAGATATTGTCTGTATATTTCAGACAAGAGGAGTGAAGGAGGAAAAAGGAAAGCACTCTGATACTCACGACTTGCGTCAGAGTGGTATCAGAGCCAGGGAAAGAAGTTCTCTTTGTTCAGGTAGCAGGGAGAAGAGGATTCCGCCATGCCTCCCAGAAGAGAGAGGCAATCTCCTGATCATGAAGACAGGGATGCCCGAAGAAGGGGTAGGCCAGCAGGTAATGCTGAGATGGAGCGAGAGATGAGAGATCTTCGAGCCAGACTTGAAGAAATGGAGACCACCCAGAGACGTGGTGCTGGTGCAGCAGAGTTCAGTGATCCCGAGATTGAAAAGGAAGTTGGACATGATGCCAAAGAGGTCTCAGCAGAAGATGCGTCGATAGAAAGACTGATTAGAGCCATTTCGAGGATGAGCTCGAAGACGAAGATGGACATTCCCGTCTATGAGGGAAGTCTAAATGAAGATGAATTGTTGGATTGGATCCGAGCATTGGATACCTACTTCGATTATGAAGATATCGAAGAAGGCAAGAAAATAAGGCATGTTGTTACCAAGCTGAAGGGACATGCAACCTTATGGTGGGACGAGCTGCAGGAAGACAGGCGTTCCAAAGGAAAACAGAAGATCAAGAGCTGGGATCGGATGATCTCTAAGATGAAAGCGAAGTTCATTCCGAGGGATTACCAGATCACTCTGTTCAGGCGCATGCAGAACCTGAGACAGAAGTTGATGACGGTGAAAGAATACACCGAAGAATTCTACAGGCTCAACATCAGAGAGGGTCATCGGGAGAGTGATGACAAAAAGGTGGTGAGATACCTGAATGGTCTTAGGTATGACATTCAGGATGAATTGAGAATGGTCACCATCCGAATAGTTGAGGATGCGTACCAGATGGATCTGAAGGCCGAGGAGAAGCTGAGCCGGAAGCAGGGACAGCGAGGGCGAGGCAGGAGCCAGCCCAGGGGTAATGCGGTTGCCCAAGAAAGAACTCAGAAGCCTCAGGGTAGAGTTGAAAGGGGTGGAACCTCACAGCAGCGGCAGCAATATGCTGAGGCGATAAGGCAGCACACTGAGCAGGGTGGCGGATATGTTGATGCCAACGTAATTCCTCGTACCCGAGGTAGAGGAAGAGGTTGTGGAGGATTTATCACATGTTTTACATGTGGAAAATATGGACACAAGGCCGTTGACTGTCCAGAAAGGAAGACGGACAGAGGAAAAACTCACGTCGCTGAGGCATAGAGGCGTGACGTTGAGGATGAAGACACTAGAAGTGGGAAGTCACTGACAGTGCACAAGGCTCTCTTGAAACTTGAGAAAGAGGTGGACAACTCAACGCAAAGATGCAGACTGTTCCGGACGACTTGCAAGACCAAGGGCTGGAAATGCAAGGTCATAGTGGACAGCGGAAGCACCGATAATCTCGTCTCGATCGAGATGGTGGAGAAGCTGGAGCTGGAAACGAACAAACACCCGAGTACATACAAAGTGACATGGCTGCAGAAAGGACACCAGGTATGTGTTACGAGACAGTTCTTGGTTGAATTTAAAATGGGTGAATATACGGATGAGATCCTGTGTGATGTCATTCCCATGGATGTCTGTCATGTTTTATTGGGTAGACCTTGGCAGTATGACCGACATGTTGTTCATGATGGGAGAATGAACACATACACCTTGGAGAAGGATGGGAGATCACATACATTACATCCGGTAAAGGATAAGGAAGTGAAGCCGGAAGTGAGCAGTACCATACTTCTCATGAGTGGGAAGGAATTTCTCACAGAGCTGGAGAAGGATGAGGATCCACAATTCTTTGTTGTCAGAAAGCCGAGAATTGTCCTGACAAGCACAAGAGTGGACGACTTGCCAGAAGAGATTCAGGAACTGCTTGGAGAGTTCGTTGATATCATCGTGGACGAACTACCTCGTTCGTTGCCACCGATGAGGAGTGTGAGTCACCACATTGACCTCATACCCGGAGCAAGCTTGCCGAATAAAGCAGCGTATAGGTTGACACCTCAGGAGAATGAAGAAGTCAAAAGGAAGGTACAGGATCTGCAGGATAAAGGACTGGTGAGGGAGAGTCTAAGTCCGTGTGCCGTTCCAACGGTACTGAGTCCAAAGAAGGATGGAGGCTGGAGGATGTGTACAGACTCCAGGGCGATTAATAAAATTACCATCAGGTACAGATTTCCACTGCCGAGAATAGATGATCTGATGGATTGCCTGAGTGGGGCGAATTATTTTTTGAAGATTGATCTCAAGAGCGGATATCATCAGATCCGGATGAGAGAGGGAGATGAGTGGAAGACAACATTCAAAACAAACGAAAGTTTGTACGAATGGTTGGTCATGCCGTTTGGGTTGACAAACGCACCAAGCACATTTATGAGGCTGATGAATGAAGTCCTGCAGGAATTCATTGGCAAATTTGTGGTCATGTATTTGGACGACATACTAATATTCAGCAAGACCAGGGCTGAACACTTGAGGCATTTGGCCATTGTAATGAGAAGGCTACAGCAGGAGAAGTTGCTGATCAATTTGAAGAAGTGTTCCTTCATGCAGACAGAACTCATTTATTTGGGTTTTGTAATCTCGGCAAATGAATTGAAGATGGATCCTGAGAAGGTGAACGTAATCAGGAATTGGCCATCGCCGAGAAATGTTTTCGAGGTGAGGAGCTTCCATGGACTGGCTAGCTTCTACCGAAAGTTCATTCGAAATTTCAGCAGAATTAGCGCAGCAATGATGGATACCGTGAAGAAACGACATAAAGTTTTTCATTGGACAACAGAGGCTGAAAGGAGCTTCAATCTGTTGAAGTGGAAGATCACCGAGCAGCCAGTGTTAGTGCTGCCGGATTTTCAGAAAACCTTCCAAGTGAAATGTGACGCCAGTGGGTATGTTGTTGGAGGGGTCTTGGGTCAGGATGACCGACCTGTAGCATATTACAGCGAGAAGCTGGATGATGCAAAATTGAAATACTCCACGTATGATAAAGAGTTCTATGCCATCATACAGACATTGAAAAAATGGAGGCATTATTTGATACCCAAGGAATTCGTTCTATACAACGATAATCATGCGTTACAGTTCGTGAGTCAGCAAGAGAAGCTGAATTAGAAGCATGCAAAGTGGGTGGAATACATGCAAAATTTTACATTTGTGATAAAGCACATTTCGGGGACTGCGAACAAGGTAGCTGATGCCTTGAGCAGAAAATGTTTGACGCTGCAGGAGTTTAGAGTCAAGACTTTGGGTTTTGAAAATCTAAAAGATATGTATGCAGGTGACACAGACTTTTGCGAGGCATACGAGGCAGCCGAGAACCCAGTTCTCAGGGATAGGAGTCCGTGGATTAACTACCTGATCCAGGATGGATTGTTGTTCAAAGGCAATCAATTGTGCATTCCAGATTGCTCTATGAGAGAGAATTTGGGGAAGGAAAAACACAGTGGAGGCTTAGCAGGTCATTTTGGGCATGACAAAACATTTTCCAAGCTGAGCGAATCTTATTATTGGCCTGGCATGTGCGCTGATGTAAAGCGATTTGTTGATAGGTGCCAAATATGTCAACATGCAAAAGGCCGAAAGCAGAACACAGGGTTCTATCAGCCATTGCCCATACCTGAAAGGCCATGGGAAGCCATCAGCATGGATTTTGTGTTGGGTTTACCGAGAACTCAGCGAGGAATTGATTCCATCTTTGTGGTGGTGGACAAGTTTTCAAAGATGGCACATTTCATACCATGCCATAAGACCAGCGATGCAACCCACATCGCAAACTTGTTTTTCAAAGAGATTGTCCGATTGCATGGATTGCCGAGAAGCATAGTCTCGGATCGGGACACGAAATTCATAGGTCATTTTTGGAGGACACTATGGAAGAAGCTAGGGACTGACTTGGCATTCAGTTCTTCTTATCATCCGCAGACAGATGGGCAGACCGAAGTAGTCAACAGAAGCTTGGGGGATCTGTTGAGAAGCCTGGTGACCGAGCATCACAACAGTTGGGATCAGATCCTACCACAGGTAGAGTTTGCGTACAACGATTCTGTGAATCGGAGTACAGGTAAGAGCCCATTTCAAATTTTGTATGGGACACAGCCGCAAGGAGTATCTGATCTCAGGGAGTCAGAGCAGGCTGAAACTAGCAGTGCGAGAGCTGAGGAATTCGCTGAAGCAATGCAGGAACTTCACACACAGGTGAAGCAACGACTGATGAAGGAAAACCAGGAATATAAGCGCAGAGCCGACCAGAGGAAAAGATAACTTCAGTTTGAAGTTGGGGACATGGTTCTAGCACACCTGAGGAAGGAAAGGTTTCCGAGAGGAACATATAACAAGCTCAAGATGAAGAAAATCGGGCCATGTAGAGTCCTGAAGAAGTTTGGCGAGAATGCATATGAGCTTGAATTTCCAGAGGGCATCAGGATATCTCCGATTTTAAATATTTCGGACTTATACCCATACATGGTTGATACAACAGACACTGGAACCGAGGAACCAGTGGTCCAGTGGCAGAAGCAATTACCAGTTGCACAGAAACCGCAGATGGAGTGCATACTGGATAAACGAGTTGGAAGGAAGACCAGGAGAAAGCAATATTTTGAGTACCTGGTGAAATGGAAAAATCACCCAGTGGAGGATGCCAGCTGGGAAACAGAGACAATGATTCAAAAGCATGGGCAGACTGTACAGAAGCTCATGGACAGGAGCCCATGAAATCTTTTAAGCCGAGGAGTATGATGCAGGAGCATCTACGATGTCATGAAACGAGCAGCGCGGGGATAAAGAGATACAGCTGGACAGTGCCGGCACATACATTTTTGAATTACTTTGAAGATTGTTGCGCCACCATTTAACTGAAGGCATTCAAAGCTGAGCGCACTTGTATTATGTTATAGATAGGAAGGCATTTAATAGTTTTAATGCTGTTAGATAGGAATTAGCTGTAGATTAGACAGTTTTACTTCCGGGAGGGAAAACGAATATAGGCACCCTCCTTGTATAATTGAGATTCATTATTATGATTATTATTATTCATCATTATCATAGAGGAGCAAGAAGAGAATGACTCAGAGAACTGGTGAATAATCCCCATGTACAGATATTGAATTAATAGTGAAGCTTTGATTCAATTCCATGGCTGTGATTATTCTCTGTGTGTTGTTGATATTATGTTGTTGCATATTTGCTTCTTGTTTTGCCTATTGTCTATATGTTGCATATGTGATTGCATGGCAGGTTCGAAACCTAAGGGAATGAGAGATTGAGTTTCAATCGTTTCTCTGTTTAATCTAGGAGACTCCTGCATAGAGTGCAGTGGAGTACCTCCGCATAGAGTGCTTTGAGGAGGCTGGATGGTTAAACCCTCATCTTTGCTTTCTCAGAAGTCGTGTTGAGTTCTTTGAACCGTGTAGGTTGAGTTGAAGTCTCAGAGGCAAGCCTGGGGAGAAAGAAACAGGAAAACCGTGGTTAAATTCCATGGATATGTTTATTTTATGTGTGTTGTTGGCATTGTGCCTTTGCATACTTGCTTCCTGTTACTTACTTCTTTCATATGCTGCTTATGTGATCTTATGGAAGAATTGAGTTCAGAGTGGTTCCGAATGAAAAGTTGGTGAAAGCTCAGGAGGGAGAGTTTCTTGCTAGTACTGTGGAATAGACCCAGGTGAAGCCGAACAGGAGAAGTTTTGGAGAGAAGGACTCTTCAAGAGGAAGAGAATCGATGACTTGAATTTCAGGGAGAGAGTTAACCTTCAAGCACAAGTAGAACCCGGTTTCTATCATGCATTGACATATCGGGGTTTGGCGAGTGCAAGAGTTGCATGCACGTCGATATCGTGGTTAGCGATTTCCAGTTTCCGTGGAAGCGTCGACTTTCGGAGGAACAGGTGGCATGTAATCTCGGGACGTCGGGTCTCGGGATTTGAAGGGCCAAGAAATTGGTCTCATAAGTCGCGAACTTGCGAGGGGACGAGATAGTGATACTCGGGTATCGGTGACTCGAGCCTCGGAAGTCGAAGTGGAGTTACTTTGGACTTGCGGGAAGCGAAACCGCGAGATTGCGCGATCGTGAGTCTCGTCAACTCGGCGCGTCGGGTATCGAGAGTTGGAATCCCGAGTGGTTGGTAGCGCGAGAGGCGAAGTCCCGATCCCCCGAAGTAAAGAAAAGGAAATAGAGAGAGGAGTAAACTGTGGGTGCAGAGAATCCGATAGGAAGAGAGAATAACCGTTGGGTTCTTCGGGCCCGTGGAAATGAAGGTCCTGGTGAAAGTGACTGCACTGTCGAGGGCATGAGGAGGGTTGCATCAAATTATATGTTGCATTGTTATTTGCGTGCCTATGTTACAGTTTATCATATATGTAATTATAATTACATGTATGTTTATGGGTATTTCCCTGTATATGATGCATATCTGTGTTTACTGTTATTTCAGTATGAAATCATATATTACATAATGTAATTGTTTGTTTATGTTTATATGTAAAGCTTCCGCAAGATTGTTGTATGTATATGTTTAAGTTGCATGCAGTTTGAAGAGAAAATTTATGTGGCATAGCTCAGTTGAATACTGGGTATGTTACCATATGTTTCACAGTAAGAGAACGAAAGCGTTCCCTAGAGTAGCATGGCCCATCCTGCTTAAAGCTGGGGATGTTACCAACTGGTATCAGAGCATGAGAGATTGCTTTGGAGTGGCATTCCCCGGCCCGTGGGTGGTCAGGGGAACATTACAAAATGCATGCTTGTAGTTCTGTGTTTATCTGTCTTTGAATGTAGGTTGGCCTTGGGAGGAGGTTTGCAGTCAGCGAAGCTATTGAGCATGAGAGGATCAACACCGGATGTAAAGTAAATGTGCAGTTACCATATCCTTCTCATTTTTCTTTTCCTGCATAATTCTGGGGTATGTTTGGGGTAGTTAGATAAGTAGGAGAATTTTAAACGGTTATTGATCTGCCTACATTGTAAACCCTGGTGTAGCCATAGGGGTTTTTTTCCCACTAGAAGAATTGGAGACCATACTAGGGAAACATATAGGGTTTTAGGGGATTTTTTCGGTGTTTGATTGGTTTTATACCTTTTGAGTTTTCATTGAGTATTTTGAGTCTTTTAGGGGATTCTGGTCACCTGTTGGTGCCATACCAATTCTCCCTATCTTGTTAGTCTATCTGTTTCATTTATTTTTCAAGAAATACAGAGGTATATGCTCCCTGTTATGGGAAAACATGCGTACATATGTGCCCTACTTGGTAGATAGCCCACATACATATGCACACTGCTAAAGAAATAGTAGTGTACCTGGTTTAAGAAAAAAAAAAATTGAAAAAAAAGAGGTAGTCAACCTCTTTTCTGATTGAGATTTTTACTTCGTAGGGTTTCTTGATACAGTTCAGAGTCTTTGTTTTTACAGTAATAGCTTGGGTTAGATTTCAGTTTACTTGTATTCTTAAGTTTCTTGTGTTTCCTATCTTTTTTAACTTATTTTTAGCTTGAAATTTTAAGAAAAATGAGTTTCATTTTAAAAACAAAATTCCCCCTCGTGGTCGGGGGGGAATGAATCATCTATTCATCAGTTTCTTTTAGAATCTTTTGTTATTTCTTCTTTGATTGGAAGAAAATATAAAAAACTTAGCTTGTTAGGTCTCTTTCTTTCTTTACATTTGCTTTGCATTATTATTTGAAAAATAAAAAGAAATTAGCATAGCGTTGTGTTTTTTTCTCATCTTAAAAGCATTTCAAAAGAAAAATAAGAAAAATAATCCTTCTTTTCTAGTTTTCTTATAAGTTTCATTTTTTTTGCAAGAGTCTTAACAATATCAGTTGCACCACCATATCCTTTGAGTTAATCAAGCCATTAAAACGAATGGTAAATATAAAATTAAGTAGACTTTTAAGTTTGTAGGGTCAACCAACTAATTTAGGGTTAGGGCCTTGAATTAGGTTGGAGAGGAAACTCTTCAAGTCCGTTAAGAAAACATCAGAGTCAGAGCTAGGGAGTTTTAAAGTCCAATGATGTAAAAGTTATCTGGGACCCCCCTCTAGCATAGGGGCTAAACACGAGGTCACGTGAGGAAAGGAAATTGAGATAACCCCTCCAAAGTCGAACTAAACGTAGTGGGGAACACATATTGAGGATTTGTCTGAGGAATAATATTGCATGCATTCACCTATGGAGCTTCATAGACCTAGAATCCATTTGATATCCTTTGTTTTCTTCCAGAACACTTTCTTTCTATACCCTCGATAGGTTTCTGACTTGTTATCCTACTCATTGTGGTCCACCCAACTGTCAACTATACCTGCTTGGTGATTGTTTGTGAGATGACAACTTAGTTGCCCATTTTCTAGGGACTTACACAGGTGATTGCAGGGGTATACTGTGGTACCTAGGGACGACTTCAAGTCACACTTTGTAGAGTATACCTAGAGGGTGCTTTTGTGTTCAAGTTGCACTTGCACTGGTAAGTTTCTCTAGTGTTGGCTAGCATAACTGTTATTCCTACTAGATAGTGGTCTGTTTTATTTTCCTTTAGGAATTTTTAGTGTGTGCTTTATGCTCCCTAGTTTTCCATAGTGATTTATTTAGTCATTACTTTAGGTCTCATACCTAAGGTGGTATACCTCCCACTTCGCCGGTCATGATGACTTTTTGGTCTTCCACTTAGAAACGTGGAGCCGCCTCTTTATAGGCATTATTTTTATACCATTGGTTCACCAAGAGTCAGTGTGTGAGACTTTTATAGACTTGAACAATCCCACAAGGGGAGAAATTATGTAGAATATATTCATGGCTAAAGTTCCCGACGATACCAACCAAGGAACCCCTTCGGAAGGGGATTCTTGTGCTTTTCCTCTCTTCGGAAACGTTGGTGTCCCTTTTGTTGAGGAAAAGATATGAAATGATCTTACTCAAGAATTTTTAGATTCTTCTTGGCTAAAGAAAAATATACGGGAATATCACCCTATGTTTATAGCCATCAAAATTAATATCCTAACTCACAAGTATTGATTACAAGTGTTTAAGCTAGTCTTTTTATAAATAAAAGCTTGCTAGAAAAATCATTATTTATATGATTTTATGAATATAACAGATGCTGAAATAAATGTAGAGACAGAAGTAAAGACGCCAAGATGATAATCAAGACGGATGATACATAAATCAATCCTTTATTTCATTCCAATTCATCAAAGAGTCATTCTCTTTACAAAATTTCGTGAAGAAGTTTTGGACCAAATTCAAACTTACACGTCCCCGATGAAACATACAAGAGGACCTCTGACATAAAATGAAAAAATGAACTCTAAAAGATGGATCAACTTGCCACAGATTGTTGCCCACTCAAATCTGCACAATATCCATTGTCAGTCATGAAAACTAACTCACAAACAATCAATCCTACACAAACTATCAAAGATAGATCAACACCTCTGAAAAACAAGCTTCTGAATGATGTAATGCAACCCTGAATCTTATTGTCTACAATAATTCCCTGCTATCATAAAAAAGAATTAGGCTTATGATAAATTAAGGAATGAATGAAAATTGAACTATCTCAACATAAACTGAAAGAGAAAACCTTAGTATGATTCTACTTCTATCCTGCTCTTGTTCCTCCCTTTCCTTTTACCTTTAAGAAAATTAGAATTGGTTGAAGTAGTTGAACTACTTCATTAGTTAAGTTAACTAAAAAATCAACCAAATTTTTAGTTAGGGGGGAAAAGTAATAAACCATAATAAAGGTTTTAAATAAATAATAACTAGTAGGTGGGACCCCTTGAGACTCCCTTTAGTTCTTAACAATCATAAAATAACTAGTTAATTAAGAAAAACACTCCCCCTTGTGACTCCCATCATCACATTCATATTTGACAATGTATCTCATTGATATTTGACATTATTTTCAAAAATATATTACTCATATATCCAAAGAAAACATGTTGTCCAAAACTTCTGAAGTCAATCGTCATCAACAATAAATAAAATAAAACTCAAAAACCATATTTTCCACTCTGAGATGAAATAATTCTTTGGTTTTTGCTGTCACCCTTTGATTTCTCTGAATTTTCCTTTGGCTGCATTGAGCCTTTAGGCCTAATCTCCCCGATCACATGAGAAAAATCATCCCTCAAATTCATCTGGGAAGACACAGATTTATCAGAGCCATTGGAGGGGGAGGAAGGGGCAGTAGTGGCTTTTCCTATGTGAGGGGCATGGTGGGCCTTAGTTTTCAACCTTTTGCTAGCATGAGAGGACTGAACTGGTGAGTGGATAGGTGCATCTTCGACAATCTGATTTATGGGCGGGGGAGCCGATAAAGAAAAATTGGGCCAGCTACGATGTTGGGAGATTGTCAGGTGGACAATCTCTTGCCATCCATCATTTCCAGGAGCCTAGGGTTGCAATGAGACATGAGGGGGAACTGGAATACCAAGGGATTTTGGAGCTTGGAAGGGAGGCCTTTCAAGCCTAGGTTGGAACACTCCTTGCCCACTCCAATTGAAATATCCAACCTGAAATAACTCGCCTAACTCTTGTGATTCAGCATCAAAGTGAATGGAGAATATTGGCCTTCTTGGCCTCTATTCCAATTATCTCTCAATCGGTTTCCTCTGCCATGGCTACCTCGGCTGAAAAAAATCATTCCTGCATGCATGATTGATTAACAAATAGTTTCTTTAACAACCATACATGACAACTCCTTAAAAATATGAAATAGATTTTGGCTTAGCAACATATCAGTCTCATGCAATCCAATCCATACAAATTGTTTAATTGTTGTCAATGAGCAAGGGGTGAACAAAAGGTCCTGGGATATGCGAGGGGTTTGTATTGAGAAAATAATGATAAAATGAGGGGGGAAAGAAACATGGTTACTTCTCACAGACAACACAAAATAAACTGTAATGTAAACCAAGGAAAATGTCGTTGTAATCCATCCAAAAAACTGTGATTTCAAACTTTTACAATACACAATTCTCTTAGCCGTAATCAAATTTTAGGAACAGGGAATGAAAAATGGATATGGGAAGGTGAGGGGATTGTAATTAGCGAAAAGTGAAATAATGGTAGGGAAAGAGAGCAGGTATTGTTCCTAAAATTAATTAAGTAATCCAAAACCATTTTATATCAAGAACAAAATATCCAATACCAACCAAATGATCGCTATGATCAATTTAAACAACTACTATATAAAATTCAATCAACTTTGTGCATTAATTTTCTCATTGTTCGTAATTAAATTTTAACACAGTGTCATCAAAACAAGATAATATGCCTTCCATAACAACCTGTAAAATATTTTTGTTTCTTCTCATTTGTCCACTTACTCTTTTAAAAAAATTTCCAAATGAACACACAGTCATTTATTTCCATTCTGTTCAGCATAAAAAATCAACCACCTTCCATGAATTATTTCCTTAATCAAACACATACATAAAAAGCATGCCCAATTTCACCCCTCAATTCCATCTAACAATTAAATTGTAATGAGACCATACTATCACAACACTCGTGCCTATCTCTGTTAAGATGTATGATATTCATTAAACATACATAGTGGACAATCAAACACGATTATCAATATTTCAATTTACAATGATCCTTGCTTGCCATTTAAACACATAGTAACAACAATCACCATTTCAACCCATACAACGTTGTGGGATACATAGACCACTCAACAAAACATGAGATCATATCTGTGACTGACATGTCTAATTACCCCAAAACCAAACATCCACGATGCTGAGCTATAAATCCAATACAACAAGGCATCAACAATATGCCCGATCCCATTTCTGAAATCGATCAAATTGCAACAAAACCATATTGTTTAAAAAAAAAATGCAACCATCTCTGATGGTGCAATCAAAAAATATTCATAGCATATATAGTGGATATCCACGCCACAATTTTCATGATTGTGATACTCTTATTTGACGATTTAAAACACACAATCACAATAACAATCAACTCAACATAACATGTTGTAGGAATCCCACACATACCAATGCATTACACACGAAGCATCATTGTGACTTAATCAATTATAAACTAATGTTGGGTTAACAATTCAATAATTACAATGTAAGAGACTACAACTGTGTATTCAATCCCATTTCTCCAATCAACCAATTTACCATGTTGAGCTTATCAATTCGATTGTCAATGCAATGACTAAATACCAAAACCAACACCATTATCAACATAATCAACAAAGATGAGCCATAAATCAAACACTGTCGACAATACACCACCAACTCATAACAACCAACAATATACCTGATAGGGCATAATGGTTCCCTCTATCAAAACCTTGACTTGAGAAATCAAGGTTTCACTCTGTGGACCAACATAGGGATACTGGAGTCGACCCCCAACATCGGGTGAGAACCTCTGAAACCAACGATGAACACACAGGGTATACCACCAATAACTTCGCAGACAAGATGATAGTTCATGAGATACGAGAGACAATGAACAGAGGAGAAAATGATTAATTTTAGTCCTGTAACAACACCTAGAACATGCAGGGTATAACCCTCGTGGTTTTCACAATCAACCCAAGAATGTTGAGATAAAACAGAGTCGAGAATAGAAATCAACCTTAAGAAATCCTTTTGGCATAACTTCCATCATAATCCATTGCGTAAACATTAGTAACATGAATGAACCCATACCCAAGTGAAACGACACGCAGTGGCACAAGTTGCTTCAAACCCAACAACCCCATAACAACAAAACGACTGGGTATGGTGATAATAATGTGTGGAGACAGCCAATCAATCAGGACTGAATGAAACCCTTCAACCAAGACCAATAAGGATGACAGAGAGCCTTTATGGCTTCTAACACTCAAAACGATCAATGAAACACTGTGACTTCAACCATAATTTTCATTTGCCATGAAAACCACACAAACAATCTATTCCAAAAAAATATCGCAAATTTACACAGTTTCCAGTCTTAAGAAAAGAACAGACCCATACATTACCGAGCCAATATATATTTCATAACCAGAGCAGGTTCATGGATGGCGAAAAGACATACCTGTAACCACAAAAAACTTAAAAACGCGATCTTGGCCGAGCAGTTCTTCCTCTGCTTGAAAATCGAAGATTAACCACAATGAACACGATTGAACAATAGCCAATCTAAGGTGACGGCTAGTGGGAGGGGTATGGAGTGACGTGCAGTAAATTCACGTCGCCTCCATCCTCTAGTAATTCAATTCCTTAGTACATGCCGACCCATTATTCCATTAATTCATTCAATTAAACCATGCATCGAAACCAACATCCACTATTTGCCAAAAGCGCCACCCTATGCCACATTAACCACTGCCAACCATACTATAGCGCATATCACATAACTCAATAAATCATATAGCCACTAACCTCATTAGCTAGGACTAACAATAGTCCTTTTAATTACAATGCATGTAGTGTAGTATATTAGTATAGTCTAGTTTCTTCCCTTTGTATTTTGCTTATATTACTTTTATCTCTTTTAAATGCTCTTGTGTGTTGTTACTAACATGTCTATTGTGCAGGTGTCACAGTAATGAATCCAGGAACAGATAGCAAGGGTAAAAATGGATAACATAGGCCATCGTAACATGAAATTAGAGCCTAGAGCAAGAAAAACAACACACAACATGATTTATCCATCATTCATTTGTTGCAATTACAACCAACACATAATAGGCCTTATCCATCGCCAATAAAACCAATATTTCATCCATCATGTAGAAATTTGTAAGGAGTGTCGAACAACATCATAAACATGAAATAAGAACCAAATCTGATCTCCCAATCTACAAGGGGGTCCCACCTACTAGTATTATATATCTTGTTAGCTTATAATAGTATTTTAGCAATACTTTGTGGGAAAAATCCTCGTTGCAATTTTAATCGTCAACAAACTGGAAAATCCACAGTGAAATTTGTTTTCAACATATTAGAACTCAGAGCTCATGATTTTGTAGGTCAAGAAGATATAACCAGGAAGATTATGCAACATGGGGAAGTGAGCGGATTTAATGGAAAAATGACCGGGAATTAGGGAATAAATTGTGAAAAGTGTTAAGTATGAGGGTGTTTCAGGATAAATCCGTGAGTGCGGACACAAACCGATCTCCCTAGATCCACCTGGATCTAGAACAAAACAGGACAGAATGATACTCCTTCCCTAGATTTTAATTATTGAATATACTAAGAGGCACGATTAAAGAACATACCTTAAAAGCGCTTCCTTTGATCTTTGTTGCTCCTGCTTC
>ML809990.1:14972-30029 GCA_009831015.1 Picea engelmannii | reverse complement strand
TTTGAGAGCTACCCAATGCGGCCAAGTATCTTCCCATACTGATTTTCTTTCTTTAATGAATGATTCAATACTAGGGCCATCCCATTTCCCTGTAAAATACATCTTGCTATGAAAAACCCTCAAAAAATAGAACAATAAGTTACAGCAGAAAATCGCGGCTTTTTCCGGAAAAACCCTGAAAAACTGTTGAATTTAAAACGCTCATAACTTTACTTCCCGAACTCCTTTTCAGTTGATTTTTTTTTTGAAATTAGGTGAAATTGTGAGAGAAACTCAGATATGTAATTTATTTGGACAAATTAGGCCTCCAAATTCTACAGAAATAAAAACAAATTGCGTCGCCGTCCGCAGAAAAACCCTGAAAAAGCGCAGATTTTAAAACCTCAATATCTTGACCTTCCGGACTCTGTTTTGGATGATTTTTTTTTTTTTTAACTTGGGTGTTTTTCTGAGAGGAACTCAGATATACAACCCTTTTCTGTAAATTTTTCACATAAATATACTGAAAATGTCTGGAATGTCGCGGCCCTTTTTTTTCTTCTCCGAAAAAAAAAATCTGCAAAAATAAAAAATATTTGCCCACAACTCCGGCCAAGGAAAGTGATCTGATACCAATTGTTAAGAACATAATACCTGAATACAAAAGCACCACAATAGATAGACAAGAACAATATGCAAAATCTTATTTACTACTATCAAACCCTTAGGGTAGGGCAACACCATACAATGGATCCTATTATGGAAGGGATCCTCTCCTGTTCACTTGCCTCTTCGAGGGGGCTTCCTCCTAATGAGATCCAACTCCAAATACAATACTTCTCTTCATATTTCATTACATTGCTTGAACCCCTTTATATAGTTCTACCATCACCTAAGAACATTCTAGAGGAGGAATCTTCTAGAAGTAGAACCTTCTAAGAAGTTCTCTTACATTTATTATATCTAACTACCATAGTGGGCATTATTTAATAATATAGTGGACCTATTCCACCTTACATTGAATGACCTCCACTATTATCACTATGGGCCCTCTGGGCCCCCCACTACCTCTCTAGATACCTTACATCTTTTATCAAATATCTTGTCTCTGGAACTCTTCCTTACCTCACATGTGGCTTCCTCGTGGTGTTCCCCGCAGAAGTTACATCGACCTTGAGGCAAGATAGCTTTAGGCTGAAAATTATTTTCAATCGGATTTCTAAAGGGGGGTGCAGAAGAGGATGAAGCTCCAGGGGTGAAAGGGGAGACAGTTCCCTTTTTCTCGAATTCTATCATATGATTATTCATGTATTGTACTATTTGTAAGAGGGCGGACATGTCTATCTGTTTAATCGATTCTCCCTGAGGAAGACATGTTCTTTCAAGTTGTTCTTCATACTCTAAACAAGTATGTAGAGAAGAACCTAGATTATCAATGGATTTTTCCTCAAGCCTATGGTGGTAGGGGGAAGCTAATGCATTGTATTAATGCATGAAAGTGGCTTGGTTCTGAGGTTGAATGAGTTCAGGGATCTGATTGTATAACTTAGTGAAACACAAGTTGAAGTAATTGATGGTTTCACCATCCTTATAGGTGATGTTATTGTATTCCTGTAACTTCTCGGCTGGGATTTTAGATTTCCCATAAGTGGATCTGAACTAGTAGATTAACTCTTCCCAAGTAGATAGAATCTTAGGAGGAAAGTCAAAGAAATTGGCTACAACCTTTCCCTCCAAGGAAATGATGAATAAGTCCATGCAAGTATCATTGTCATTGGCTCCTATGTTATGAAAAGCATTAAAAAATGCCACTAGGTGTTCGTTTGTAGTGAAAGTGTTATTTCCTAAAAACCTAGGAAGATGTTCTTTGAATTTAGGAAGTGGACGAGTAACAAGTGCTAGGATAAGAGGAGAGGAAACATGCCATGGTGTGGTTTTGGCGTCTTCTTCAAACTGAAAAATTCCATACTTTTTAATGACTTTGGTGGGATTTGTGGTAGATTGGACAGGGATATGGTGGATATATAAGATACCAATCACTGACAAAGATGAATACTGAGAAGAGGAAGCACTTCCAGTGCCACCCGAGCCACCACTAGATGTCATCTTGTGGATTATATGTAAGGGAAAGAAAGACGAACTGGATGAATCAGACAAAGTTCTCCTTAGAACACTTTGTTGGGTAGATAACACAACGTTCCTTCTTCCAATTTCAGTAATAGGATTAATTTCAAGTGATAAGCCTCTTCTTCTTCTAGAAACACGAGAGTCTAAGGACATGAAAGAAAGGCCAACTGAAGAAACAATAAGGTTACTGTTGATTCCTAGGCTATCTACGTCTATCTTCCAATCGTTCTTGAGCACTAATATCTCATTCAATTGTTTCCCATGAATGATTAAGATTGGCACGGGTATTGGCAGTGTCTAAAATGGTGTTAAACATATTCAAAGCAATGTTGGTCTGATCTTGAAGACCGAGCTCAATATTGGGCTGCCTTGTAACAAGTATAGTCATTAAGAAATAAAACAGTCAAAGAATCAATATAAGAAAATAGATGTATCAATGAAAATCGATTATAAAGATTAACCAGAGAGATATTGAAGATCTCCCAAGTATGGTCACCAAATAAATGTTGAGGAAATGATATGAAATGATCTTACAAAAGCATTTTTAGATTCTTGTTGGCTAAAGAAAAATAGATGGGAATATCACCCTATGTTTATAGCCATCAAAATTAATATCCTAACTCACAAGTATTGATTACAAGTGCTTAGGCTATTCTTTTTAAAAATAAAAGCTTGTTGGAAAATTCATTATTTATATGATTTTCTGAATATAACAGTTGTTGAAATAAATGTAGAGACAGAAGAAAAGAAACAAATATGATAATCAAGACAGATGAGACATAAAGAAATCCTTTATTTCACTCCAATTCATCAAAGAGTCATTCTCTTTACAAAATTTCGTGCAGAAGTTTTGGACCAAAGTCAAATTTATATGTCCCCGGTGAAACATACAAAAGGACCTCTGATAGAAAATAAAAAAAATGAACTTTAAAAGCTGGATCAGCTTGCCACAGATTGTTTCCCACTCAACTTTTCACAACAACCTTTGTCAGTCATGAAAACTAATTCACAAACATACAAGTATACACAGACTATCAAAGATAAAACAACACCTCTGAAAAACAAGTGTGTGAATGATGTAATTCAACCCTCAATCTTGTTATGTACAATAAGACCCTTCTATCATAAAAAATAATTAGGCTTATGATAAGTTAAGGAATGAATGAAAACTGAATTATATCAACATAAACTCAAAGAGAAAACCTTAGTATGATTCTCCTTCTATCCTCCTCTTGTTCCCCCCTTTCCTTTTTCCTTTAAGCAAATTAGAATTGGTTGAAGAAGTTGAACTACTTCATTAGTTAATTTAACTAAAAACTCAACCAACATTTTAGTTAGGGGGGGGGAAGTAATAAATCATAATAAGGGTTTTAAATAAATAATAACTAGTAGGTGGGACCCCTTGTGACTCCCTTTATCTCTTAACAATCGTAACATAACAAGTTAATTAAGAAAAACACCCCTCCTTGTGACTCCCATCATCACATTCATATTTGTCAATTTATCTCATTGATATTTGACACTATTTTCAAAAATATATTACTCATATATCCAAAAAAAACATGTCCAAAACTTCTGAAGTTAACTGTCATCAACAATAAATAAAATAAAACTCAAAAACCATATTTTCCACTCTAACATGCAATCTTTCCTTGGTTGTTGTTGTCACCCTTTGATTTCTCTAAATTTTCCTTTGGTTGCGCTGAGCCTTTAGGCCTAATCTCGCTGATCACATGAGAACAATCGTCCCTCAAATGCATTAGAGGGGAAGAAGGGGAAGTAGTGGCTTTTCCTTTGTCAGGGGCATGGTGGGTCTCGTTTTCAACCTTTTCTAGCATGAGAGGACTGAACTAGTGAGTGGAAAGGTGCAACTTGGACAATCTGATTTATGGACGAGGGAGTAGGTAAGGACAAATTGGGCTAGCCACGATGTTGGGATACTTTCGGGTGGACAATCTCTTTCCATCCGTCATTTTCGGTAACCTCAAGTTTCAATGAGACATGAGGGGGCACGAGAATACCAGGGGCTTGTGGAGCTTTGAAGGGAGGCCTTTCAGGCCTAGGTTGGACCACTCCTTGCCAAATCCAATTGAAAAATCCAGCCTGAAATAACTTGCCTAACTCTTGTGAGTCAACATCAAAGTGAATGGAGAATCTTGGCCTTCTTGGGCCTCTGTTCCAATTACCTCTCCCTTAGTTTCCTCTGCCATGGCTACCTCGGCTGAAAAAGATCATTCCTACATGCATGTTTGATTAAAAAATAGTTCCTTTAACAAGCATACATGACAACTCCTTAAAAAAATGAAACAAATTTTGGCTCGGCAACATATCAGACTCATGAAATCCAATCCATACAAATTGTTTAATTGTTGTCAATGAGCAGGGGGTGAACAAAAGGTCCTAGGATATGCGAGGGGTTTGTATTGAGCAAAAAATGATAAAATGAGGGGGAAAAGAAACATGGTTACTTCTCACAAACAACACACAATCAACTTTAATGTAAACCAAGGAAAATGTCGTTGTAATCCATCCAAGAAACTGTGATTTCAAACTATTACAATACATAATTCTCTTAACTTTAATTAAATTTTAAGAACAAGGAGTGAAAAATAGATATGGGAAGGCGAGGGGATTGTAATTAGCCAAAAGTGAAATAATGGTAGGGAAAGAGAGGGAGTATTGTTCATAAAATTAATTAAGTAATCCATAAAACCATTCTATATCAAGCGCAAAATATCCAATACAAACCAAATGATTGCTATGATCAATTTAAACAACTACTGTGTAAAATTCAGTCAATTATGTGCATTAATTTGCTCACTGTCCATAATTAAATTTTAACACAGTGTCATCAAAACAAGTTAATATGCCTTCCATAATAACCTGTAAAACAGTTATGTTTCTTCTCATTTTTCCACTTACTATTTTAAAACAATTTTCAAATGAACACACAATCACTTATTTCCATTATGTTCAGCATCAAAAATCAACCACCTTCCATGAATTATTTCCTTAATCAAACACAAACACAAAAAGTGTGCCCAATTTCACCCCTCAATTCCATCTAACAATTAAATTGTAATAAGACCATAATGTCACAACACCCATGCATATCTCTGTTAATATGCATGATATTCATTAAACATACATAGTGGATAGTCAAACACAATGATCAATATTTCAATTTGCAATGATCCTGACTTGCCATTTAAACACATAGTAACATCAATCACCATTTCAACCCATACAACATTTTGGGATACACAGATCACTCAAAAAAATGTGAGATCGTTTATGTGACTGACATGTCTAATTACCCCAAAACCAAACATCCACGATGCTAAGCTACCAAACCAATACAATGAGGCATCAACAGTATGCCCAATCCCATTTCTAAAATCGATCAAATTGCAACAAAACCAAATTGTTTAAAAAAAAAATGCGACCATATCTGATGGTGCAATCAAACAATATTCATATCATATACGGTGGATATCCACGCCACAATTTTCATGATTTAAATACTCTTATTTGGTGATTTAAAACACACAGTCACAACAACCATCAACTCAACATAAGATGTTGTAGGAATCCCACACATACCAATGCATCATCCACGAAGTATCGTTGTGACTTAATCAATTATAAACTAACGTTGGGTTAACAATTCAACAATTACAATGTAAGATACTGGGACTATGTATTCAATCCCATTTCTCCAATCAACCAATTTACCATGATGATATTATCAATTTGATTGTCAATGCGATGACTAAATACCAAAACCAACACCACTGTCAACATAATCAATAGAGACGAGCCAGAAATTGAACACTGTCGACAATACACCACCAACTCATAAAAATCAACAATATACCCGTCAGGAATAAAAGTTCCCTCTATCAAAACCCTGACTTGAGAAATCAAGGGTTCACTCTGTGGACCAACAGAAGGAGACTGGATTCAACCCCCAACATCAGGTGAGAACCTCTGAAACCAATGATGCACACATAGGGTATACCATGAATAACTTTGAAGACAAGATGACAGTTCATGAGATAGGAGAGAATATGAACAGAGGAGAAAAGGACTCATTTTAGTCCTGCAACAACACCTAGAACACGCAGTGTATAAACCTCGTGGTTTTCCCAATCAACCCATGAATACTAAGTTAAAAAAGAGTCAAGAATAGAAATCAACCTTAAGAAATCCTTTTGGCATAACAACCATCATAATCCACTATGAAAACATCAGTAACATGAATGATCCCATACCCAAGTGAAACGATATGTAGTGGCACAAGGTGCTTCAAACCCAACAACCCCATAACAACAAAACGACTCGGTATGATGATAATAATGTGTGGAGACAGCCAACCAATCTGGACCAAATAAAACCCTTCAACCAAGACTAATAAGGATGATAGAGAGTCTTTATGGCTTCTAACACTTAGAATGATCAATGAAACACTGTGACTTCAACCATAATTTTCATTTGCCATGAAAACCAGACAAACAATATATTCCATAAAAATATCACAAATTTACACAGTTACCAGTATTAAGAAAAGAACAGACCTATACATAACCGAGCCAATATCTATTTCATAACTAGAATGGGTTCATGGATGGAAAAAAGACATACATGTAACCACGAAAACCTTAAAAACGTGAGCTTGGTTGAGCAGTTCTTCTTTTACTTGAAAATCAGAGCTTAACCACAACGAACAGGATTGAACAATATCCAAGCCAAGGTGATGGCCAGTGGGAGGGGTATGGAGTGACGTGCAGCAAATGCACGTTGCCTCCATCCTCTAGTCATTCAATTCCTTAGTACAAGTCAGCCCACTATTCCGTTAATTCATTCACTTAAACCATGCATTGAAACCAACATCCACTATTTGCCAAAAGCACCACCCTATGCCACATTAACCATTGCCGACCATACTATAGTGCATATCACATAACTCAATAAATCATATAGCCACTAACCCCGTTATATAGGACTAACAATAGTCCTATTAATTCCAATGCATGTAGTGTAGTATATTAATATAGTCTAGTTTTTTTCCTTTGTATTTTGTTTATATTGATTTTATCTCTTTTAAATTCTCTTGTGTGTTGTTACTAACATGTCTATTGTGTAGGTGTCACAGTAATGAATCCAGGAATAGATAGCAAGGGTAACAATGGATAACATAGGCAATCATAATATGAAATTAGAGCCTAGAGAAACAAAAACAACACACAACATGATGTATCCATCATTCATTTGTCTCAATTAGAACCAACACATAATATGCCTTATCCATCACCAATAAAACCAAGATTTCATCCATCATGTAGAACTCTGTAAGCAATGTCGAACAATAGCATAAACATGAAATAAGAACCAAATATGATCTCCCAATCTACAAGGGGGTCCCACCTACTAGTATTATATATCTTGTTAGATTATAATAATAGGATTTTAGCAATACTTTGTGGGAAAAATCCTCGTTGCGATTTTAATCGTCAACACCTTTGATGGCCACTTTGTACATTCCTAGGTTGAATGTGGGACTACCGGTTTGGTTGGGTATCATTCCAAATGTCTCAAATTCTCTTGACGCTTCTTAGTCAAGAAATTTATGTCATGGGAATAATGTTGATGTTCCTTCATCAACAAGGTCTTCTCCTCCTCCTTCTCCTGCCTCTAGTGAAAGTACAGTTACTAGTAACTGAAAGTCTAAACGAAGTAGAAAGAGGAAGAATAGGGAGAAGAAATCACCAACCTCTGTGAGTCATGTTGGAGATAGGTCATCAACCTCTACAAGTCATGTTGAAGACCAACACCCAGCCTCTGCAAGTCATGCTAGGGGAAAGCACCCAGCCTCTGCAAGTCATGTTGGGGGGAAAAGTCCAGTCCCTGCTAGTTATACTAGAAATAGGTTTGTAACCTCTATGAGTCATGTTATTGACCCATCACCAACCTCTACAAGTCATGTTGGAGATGTGCAATCAACCACTACTATTCATGTTGGGGGTATTGATTCTATTGAGAAACCTAAACGGATAGGATGTAAGCCTAATTTCCCTTGTAATATTTTCCAGGAAGATCACCTTACTCATATGTGCCTTGGCATTCCAGAGGTACAAAGATTGTGGTCCCTGTCTGTAAGCTCTTTTGATTTTGAGTCTTCTAAGGTTTCCTCACAGTTTATTCATCCTTTGGTTGATGAAGTGGTCATGCCGACACAATCTTTGGTTGATCCCACTCCTATTTTGGGGGGTGATGTGCCTATAGACCATGTTGTCTCACAACCTGTTCAGCTAGTGGTTGAAAAAGTGGTCATGACGATGTAGTCTTCGGTTGATCCTGCTCTTGTCTTGGAGACTATCTAGTCTACCAAAGTGGTCACGTCGATGCAATATCTAGCTGATCCCACTCTTCTATTGGGGAGTGATGTGTCTACTGACTATGTTTTTAGCATTTCCAATTCATTACTTTTAGAACAAGGGGCCATTCCGCTCACTTTGAGAACACCCCCTCCAAGCCCTAGGATGATTTCCTTTGATTGGAATTACCTTGTTGAGCCTTGTCTTCCTTCTTCTGCACCTTTTCAAATAAGGGTTGAAGTTAATTCAAAAAACATTTATCGATGTATTGTGGATGAAGGAGCTTCTGCAAGTATTTTATCCTCCTCGGTTTGGAAAGTCTTGGGATCTCTTGAGCTTGTGTTTGCTTCGCATGAGCTGTTGGATTTTGACAGGCGTCCTAGTGAATATTTTGGGATTCTTCCTCAGTTGCCTATTTCATTAGTTGGGAAGACTATCCTTGTTGATGTTATAGTGGTGCAAGGCCCATTAGATTTCAATATGCTTCTCGGGCATGATTATGTATATTCTATGAACGTTGTGGTGTCTATGCTCTTCTGGGTGACGCATTTCCCTCATAATGGAATCATTGTCACTATCGACCAAATGGCATCTGATAATCACCATCCTAATTCAGAGTTAGTTCAGGATGCCCCTTTATATGTTCCTAGTGTTTGCATAGACTCTACCCCGCCATGGAATAATTATGTGGCGTCTTATCCTTGATGTTCAATTGCTCCTGAGCAAGAACTTGTTCACTCATGTTTTCCTTCTCAAGACATGGTCTTAGAAATTGATCCTTTGGTCTATCCAATGAGGGCATGGGAGACATTTATTCCCCCTCTTGATACAAGTGATCTCATCAGGATTACTTGAGAAAAGTATCCCCCTAGAGTCTTCTTTAAGCTCTTTTTAGACTCTCTAAACATGAAAATATTGTCGTGCGATATTTTTGTCCTTCACCCTCGCCAAACTAAAACTTGAAGGCACATCTGTTCGACAGTATTTTACCCCTTTTTCAGTCTAGATGGTCGATTTTATGAAAAAAGGTATACTCTAGGAGCTTTGGTTCACTAGAAGAGTATTCTTAGGTATAAGTTTAACCCTTTTTCGGGCCTAAGGGACTAAATTTATGAAAAAGGAGCATTCTCCTTAGTTTGGTTTATCACCTTTTTCAGGCCTTGGAGATTACTTATGAAAAAGGAACCCCCACAGAGTCCATAGTTAATCTCTTTTTAGACTACCTAAAATTGTAAAGATCGTCGAGTGACCTTGTTCCTTCACACTCATTAAATTGTTCCAGAAGAACATCTACTAGCATGAGTTTACCCCTTTTCTAGCCTATGCATTATGGAGGAAAAAGGTACACCTTGGGAGATTCTTCTCACCCGGAGAGTTATCCTCAGTAAATTTTATACTTTTTCGTGCTAAGGAGACTAAATCTAGAAAAAGGTAGTGAGTCCATAGTTAAGCTCTTTTCAGACTCCTTAAAATTGAAAAGATTGTCGAGTGATCTTGTCTTTATCACACTCGTTAAAATGGTTCTGAATAGACTTATTTTCCATGCTAGTTTATCCCTTTTTCGAATCGACTAGAATATTTCCAAAAAAGGTACCCCAGTGGAGTCTTCTTTTACATTTTTTTAGACTCTCTAAACGTGAAAAAACTACCGAGCTTACCTTCTTTGGGCTCGTGAAAAATACATTGAAAGGGGTTTTATCGTGTCTTGTTAATCACATTTTTATATCTGCATATTTGGCCTATTGTCGACTCCATGTTGCTTTCAACTGAACCTTTGAAGCATGCCTTATACACAATCCTTGTAACACTTTGCTTCTGCGACCTAACACCTTTACCCATGGAGGAATTTTCATCGAGTGTCATTTTCCAGCAGATGTCTCCTTGCTCTTAGCATTAGTGTGTTCCTTGCGCTTGGAACTAGTGTTCTTGCGATACATGTTCCTCCTTTGTAACATAGCATTATTTTATTCTTTTTCAAGATCTTTAAAAAATTGAAAAAGAAAAAATAAAATAAAATAACCCAAAAAGAGGGGATGGGAAATATATATTATCTTTTGGCAGCACAATGAGTCGCCCTTGGACAAATCACATCCTTCTATTTTTTTCTCAATATTTGGGATCTAACATGACCTCAGGAATCTATTCTCGCTACATAGAGTTGTTTCCTCCTCCGTTTGGTTACTCTTCCAAACACATGGAGAGTTTGTGTTGCCTCCTGCATCGTGAACTTATGTCAATGTCATGCTACCTAAGTTTGATCATCTTTCGTGTTATTGTTTAAGGGAAGTTTCACCCATCCTGATTCATCCTTTCTTTAGTTTGTCTCTTTCCCTCATGCCCAGTCATCCCAAAGTCCAATCAAGCCCTTGTTTGAAATCAATGAAGTTCTCTGCCTAATCGAGATACTCTTGTCTTTTCTCCACAAGCCGTCGAAGACCTTTGGGTAGTGAATTCATACACTCATATTGCACTCCTACCTGAGTTGTGATGATATTGAATTTGTTGCTTGAGCTCTGAAGACCTCATCTCCAACCATCGGGCGCTATTGGATTATTGAATATGGATACTATACTTGTATATCTTTGATTTTGAGATGTAGATCCGTTGTGTATTTCTCGCGGCTACACTTTATAAAGTTATATGACATGGATCTGTAGTGTATTTGATTGGCAACCATGATTTATTTCATCCTGAGCATGGGTATGCCCACCTTAGAGAGACAATTGCTATTTTTGTAGATGGAACCTCCCTAACTATGGCCCTGTTGATGGGCGAAATTGACCGCTCGTCAACTAGAGGAGTGAATCCGGTCCGAGGTTGTCTAAATAACCCAATCCATTTGGATTAATCCACTCCAACGGGTTTAGCAGCTCCGCTAGCCGATCTAAGTCCTACGAAAGTAAAAATACAAAACAAAAGAAACTAACTAAAATAAAAAAATAAAAAAACAGTTGCTGCAAACTATATACAGTCTAAGATATATTCACAGTTTACTAACGAATAAAATAATAGTTCTATTTATTTAATATAAAATGTATGGGTATGATTAAATCTATTATATTTACAGTATTCACAAAATGCAGGTTTTGATCGAAATCTGCAAAATCATATATGAATTGACTTATGATAGCGAAGCTAGTGTTTTTTGACTTTTTATAACTTTTATGAACTAGAAATAAAATGGGAGCTATATAGCTAAGAAATAAAAATAACAATCTTTACTGTGTATCTGAACTACAGAAAATTCTTATATTAATTAAACTATTAAAATGAAACTAGCAAACTGACCTGTAACTGCATATCCATATGTGTCCTGTGCGTAGCATCTACTTTTGATGTTTGATGAGATCAACCCGCATCAGATTTTACCAATGCTTCTCGTAAACGCAAAGCAGTAATGCTTTTGAATGCTAACGACAGAACAAATGAGAGATATAGTGACAACAATCTTACAATTTCACAAGTAACCACATTAAGATAAACCCTGCTGTGAAAACTCATGCATGAATATTCAACAAATGATAAAGATAAATCTCTTAATCCCAGGTTTAAACAAAATGATTACTGTGTCATAAATATGGAACATGAACATGGATCATACATATAAATTTATATCAATCCCAATCTGTAGTAAACCATAACAACGAAAGAAATAATAGTCTTAACTACAAATTGAAACAATCTTAACTTGAATAAAACCACAATATGGAAAAGCTAAAGTTGCAACCAGTATCATATTTCATTCAAGTGTGAAAATCATAAATCCATCGTTTTTTCCCCAGGCAACGATGATATTTGTTTACAAAAATAATACATATATAAATTCCACAGGATCAAAACATTCCTTGTGGAAATTATCAAAGTTGTTCCAAAAATCGTGGGAAATACAATCTCCCAAATTCCTATTGTTATCCAAAACTAACATCCTAATCTAAAACCATGCAAAGAAATAGAATGTTCAAAGATGCCACTAGTGATCCAATCTCCTTTAGAATTCGTGTGTACCTGTAAATGTACAAGAATACATGATTTCAGATTACATTTTAGTTGTAAAATCAAAAAATTCAAATTTTAATAGCTAGCTACAAAATCTCACGATTCTGTAGCTAGTTATTATTATAAACAGAATCGTGTTTTATTCATTCAATCAAAACAGAATTGGATGCGATTTGAGCCAACAAATCCTATATGTTAATTCAACACAAACAAAATCATTTTAAAATCACTCTTGAAATACCATACCTCTGTTTCAGGGATTCCTTTTGATCAAGTTATTTTTGAATTGACAATGGCAGTGGCAGCTTCTACATTTTTAAAGACAACAGAGCATGTGGTCTTCTTCCTTTTATCATTAGCTTACAATCTGTCATTTTCTTTGGTTAGCACATTTACTCGGTCCTCCAAGGACTTGATCCGATATTGGAGCAAAGGGACGTCTGTATAATATCGGTCGAGCCACGACTTGCATTCGTTGCACTGTGGTTGAACAGGCTGTGTATTCACAGGTGAGGAACTTCCCAATTGACCATCAGCGCCTCTGTTGAGTTTGATCCCAGGGAAGTTGGGGTCATTTCTAAGACACGGCGGGAGGTTCGTCACATATTCATAGGGCTTAACTGAGCAAAGTCCGTGTGAGTACGGATACTCCTCGGTTAGAAACCGTTCGATTTCGGAATCAGAATCTTCACTTAACATAATTGGTTTTTGGTCTGTGTTTTCTTTAGATTTATTATGAGGACACTGTGAGACCCAGTGCATGGTCGTTTTACCTTTGTAATTGATATCATTGTTACCCTTACCCTTTTTCCTTGCAGACCTTTTAACAGTCTTACCACCATCCTTTGGACATGAATCAGGCAGGGTGTCGGGTAGGGTAGTGTTCGGGTAGGTCGAGGGTTCAACAGAGGGCAAGAGCGTAGGAGGGGGAATGATAGGCCTGACAAGGTTTTCTGTAACAACAATTTTGTCAACTTGTCCAATTTTAGGACTAGCAAAACCATTCCTCAACAAGAAAGCATCCCAACAATCGCCATTCAACTTCAACTGATGAACCATAATAATTTTAACTAAACAGTGGTGGAAGAGGCTGGAGTCGTCTTTCTCCCTTTTGAAGCATTTATCCATTTTATATAAACTCCTAAGGAGAAAATACGACATATTTAAGGGAAAATCTATGAAACTCATGAGCAGTCGTAGGTGGTATAGGAAAACTAGACCGTATCTACCCTCACATGTGACAAACTGCTTGATAATAGCCAACAAATCGTGTTATCTAGACTTAAGAGTTGTAATGGGCATACCTTTGTCGCAATTGTTGATCTTCCTTGAGGTAAACAACAGTGGCCAGGGTACTTCGTCAACCTTTGAATTTTTAAACCATCTTTGTCCCTCGGCTGGCAGACCAGTGGCTGAGCTAATGAAATTCTCAGTCAACTCGAGCTGGATGTCCCCAATTTTGGCTCTACACCCATCGAATGTTAGTGCGAATTGTTAAGCAACTGCCAGGTTGAAACCCTCGAACTTCTCAATAAAAACCCACCAACCATTCCTCTCTAGGTCCTTTCGGGCATTATCAAACAACAACAAAGTTTGGACACCGTTGGTTTCGATTCGCACTACAGGAGCCATAGCTAATAGAAAAAAATCAAAAGGGTAATCGGCAAGAGGGTTTGACAGGGTAGACACATAACCATTTTCCCGAAGCTTCCCCAACACCAAGAAAAGGAAACCCGAAATGCAAGACAGAGCGTTAATGCATATGCGTGCGAGGATGGTGGAGTAAATTGGAACCATGCAAGAGTATTATGTCGGGCTGTACAACCAATGGCGCCTTTGTACATTCAAATCATAACAGTGCATATCCAAAAGTATTTTAATCAACATGTCAAATGAATTATCATATAACCACGATTTGGCCCAAAAATTAATGTGTTCAATCAAACCATTGCATCAAAGATTTTGTAAATCAACACCATATTAATAATAATCAAAATCATAAATATTTGGTGTTTTGATAAATGTGTGACCAGTGATGTGTTTGAGGTCAAAGAGTTATAACCACATAAACAAATAGGTTTATGAAAATCCAAAAGATCATTTTAATGCAATCAACATGAATTCCAACTGTGGGTTTTCACGCTTGCAGTCATGAAAATGAAAATGAAAAGCAAGTATGCAAAAGCAAAAGATAATGGTGTCGTTTTAAAAATTTGCGACGAGTATTGAGGGTTCAAAAACCTTGTGTAGGCATCTTGTAAAGAAAAAGATAGGGATTAATATGGCTGCCAACAATGGCGACACACTGGTAGAAGAAGTTATCTCTGCGAAACGAACAAGTCCAAATTAGGATAATGAGAAAAACTCCAACTTGAAAACAACCAAAAAACTATTTGAACATCATCATCAATCATAAAAAATTCCAGCTTGTTATTTTAAAGGATGAAAACTGATGACAATCTTAACAAAAGCGAGTCACGATATTAATGCTAAAATCTCCAATACTGTTGACAGAGCCACTGTTGCCAGTAGGCGTCCATAGCCTCAACAGGGTTGCCATTTAACCCACTCCAATATC
>ML809990.1:0-14872 GCA_009831015.1 Picea engelmannii | reverse complement strand
AAAACATCTTTGAATTCCTTAAAAAATTTAATAAACGTCGCTTTCTCTTGTTCAGAACACCCCACCCCTAAATTAATGCACTGTGGATTGTCTTTAGTTCCCAAATTTACTTTTTCATACGTTAAAGAGGAACTATTTGTTTTACAGTTTACTGATTTTTTGAATTTGTCTTGAAGATCATAAAATTTTTCTAATCTAACTACAGATTTAAGGATAGAATTTACCATATCCGATGAAGATTCAGGGGATCTCGGATCTGGTATTACCGTGAAGTCACGAAGATTCTCGTCATGAGTGAATTCTTCGATCACTGCGCCTTGGAAAGTTTCTTCCATATGCAGGAAACTAATAATTTTTTGATCGTCATCGAAGACTCTCCAATTCGTGATGTTGTCGGGGACGGATGGCCTGAACAAGAGTTCGACGGAGAATGCATTCGGGGACAAGCCTTTTGCAGGAAAGAGTTTCGAAGCTACATTAGCTAACAAGTTAGCTTCTGAATTATTCAATCTAGGAATAGAATTTATGTTAAAAGAAGAAAACTTGTTAATCAAATTCCATACCTCAGATTGGTAGCTTTTAATATGCGGAGATAAACAATGGATAGAATTTCTTACCTGTCTAACCACGATTTCTGAATCGCCAAAGACAGTCAAATTTTGAACGTTCATATCTAATGCTTTCCTGAGGCCTTGCAATAAAGCCTCATATTCTCTTGTGTTGTTTGTACATTCAAACTCTAATCTTCATGCAATCAGGGTTTTCTTACATGCTGGATCAATAATCACGCAGCCCGCACCAGCTCCTTCCTTGGATTTTGACCCGTCAAAGTAGAGAGACCATATTTGATTTTTGTCGGGTGCATGAGACCATTGGGTGGGAACTGTTGGTTGCATATATGCAACAATTTCAGACTACTGCTCCGGGTTTGTGATAGCGGAAGTTTCGGCCATGAAATTGCCGAAAAAGGTATCCATCCCTTGTATTTCAGGTGAATCGGCAGAAGGTGTAAATGGTTCATTGGGATCATTTAAATCTGTGACTATGAACTTTAGGTAACGTTCACGATTTACCTTGATTTTGTTGGGCTTTCCATTCTCGGGCAGCCACAAGTGAGACCAATCCATCGCGAAGTATCCGTGTAGTTGTTCTGACCAGTCTCTGCTTAAAAACAAACCATAAAATTCTGGAATATCTACAACAATAATATCAATTACTTGATGAACTTTGGGGTTAGACGGTAATCTTATAATCACATTCCTTAATTCTCCTATAACTTTAACGCTGGTTCGATCAAGTTGGATGATCTTTAGGGTGGATGGTTCAACTTCAACATTAATCTTCTGACACATAGACCATGACATTACGTTGGATGACGCTCCTGAATCTACCATACAATTGTGCACATTCCTATTAAAGATTTCGAAAGTTAACAAAATTGGAGGTACATTTCTGCAAGTACTAATGGTGGAAGCTTGTTGCTTTTTACTTGCAGCCTCTAAAACTAATTTATCTACATTTGTTACATTATTTACATGAAGGTATCTCTTCTCATGAGGATCATAATTATTCTTAGCGGAGGCCTTCTGAGGAACTTTTGGGTTATTCTGAAAAACTTTGTTACTGCTTGGACTGTCATTTTTGCTATTCTCTGCAATATTCTGTAACACTTTTTGTAGTAGAAATGGGAATTTTAATAATTCATAAACATAAATGTTAGCCCTTAAATTTTTTAGATCTTCAACTAAATCATAATCTAAGCTTGGGTTCGCATAATTTTGTTTAGTCTCAGTTGTTTTAGACTGTTTTGGGGGAAAAGTCGTAGTGTTTTCAGAAGAAGGCTTGTTTGTTGTCTTACTCCTAGTATTGTAGGGATGTACTGTCTCGAAATTTGCTTGAAAAACGCTATCCGAGAAGTGTCCAAAAATGTTTGGAGAAGATTCATATTCTTCAACTGTCTCTTGTTCAACTACTTCCTTAGGGATTTCAGGGGGCATCAAGTTAACCTGGGCTTCTAGAATCGTTTGAATATCGAATTGTAGGCTTTCTTGATTTAAGCCTTCGGTATTTGAATTAGGTCGGTTGGTGGGAAAAGGCTTCCTAAATGGGGTTTTGTAAGGCCCTTTGCTCGAAGAAGCTTCCTTAGCCATCCTTTTCAAATCTATAACTTGATTTGACAGTTTTTGAACGACTTTTTGTAAGTTTTCTAGATCTGATCTTTCAGGTTGCGTTTTGTTTTGGGTAGGTCTAGAGAGGATTTTGATTTTCTTTTTGGAAGATGAACTAGTCTCTATTTCATTGCTAGTAGTGTCTTTTAAGTTGAGGATGTCTTTCTCAATCTTTCTGGCCTCTTCAAAGGCCTCTAACAACGTGGCTTTCTTATATCTCTTTACCCAAATGGCTATACTTTGATGTAAGGTTTTCGTATAGTATGCTATAATAAGATTCTCAGTAAGCATTGAATCCGTAGGGATTCGGTTCTTTAATGTTAAGAATCTTTGGTTAAAGTCTTTGATTTTCTCTTTGGGGTTCATTCTTAAACTAGAAATCTCCATGACTAGAACTTCTAGGGACTTGTCGTCTCCAAACTTCTCCCATAACACGATGGTATGGGGTTGTTGGGAAAAGTACCAGGTAGAGGCATTGCCCTCGAAAGTATAGGGGAACAATCTACAGACTATGTCTTCGTGCTCGACATTACGGAGTCTAATGGCTAACATAAAATTTTTGATGTGATCTTCGGCAATCTGTTTAGAGTCGGGGTCAAATTTAGGGAGCCACTTCTCCAGATGTTTGGGTAAGGGATGTTGAGGCCCGGGTATGACCACTGCATCTTGGTCGAGCCAGGGTCTGGCAGGATTGTTCTGATTGGCCATTGATGTGGGTGGTGTAGAAGGTTGGGATGAGGAAGTTCCTTCATCAGAGGATTCTTCTCCCGAAGAAGAAGGGGATGAAGGAGGTGGTGAGGGTGGTATTCCAGATCCTCCTGTTGTAGGAGTGAGGATTGGATTTGTAGGGTTTAAAGTGAGGTTAGTGCCTCCAAGTTGTTCTCTGATATCAGATAAATCTAATGGTTGGTCCAAAGGTCAGTTTCGTTGCCTTAAACGGGCGAAGGCACTATGTGTTCTTATGAGAGATTGGCAGGAAATCTCTTGTACGTCACCACCTGTAGGATTTGGAGTTATTGGTTCAATTGTGATCCGTAGATCGTCATTTAATGTGGTTTTTGTTTGAGGGACAATGTTGTCATTTGAATGACTTCTTGTCACTATAGGTGAGCGGGTAGGTGGTGGAGGAGTCTTATGACCGCCTCGTGCCATTAATAATTTTCAGGCCCTCCTTCTAGCGCCATTTGTTGATGGGTGAAATTGACCACTCATCAACTGGAGGAGTGAATCCGGTCTGGGGTTGTCTAAATAACCCAAGCCGTTTGGATTAATCCACTCCGACAGGTTTAGCGTCTCTGTTAGCTGATCTAAGTCCTATGAAAGTAAAAAGACAAAACAAAAGAAACTAACTAAAAGAAAAAAAAGAAAACAGCTACTGCAAACTATATACAGTCTAAGATATATTCACAGTTTACTAACGAATAAAATAATACTTCTACTTATTTAATATACAGTGTATGGGTATGATTAAATCTATTATATTTACAGTATTCACAAAATGTAGGTTTTGATCGAAATCTGCAAAATCATTTATGAATTGACTTATGACAGCGAAGCTAGTGTTTTTTGACTTTTATAACTTTTATGAACTGGAAATAAAATGGGAGCTATCTAGATAAGAAATAAAAATAACAATATGTACTGTGTATCTGAACTACAAAAAATTCTTATATTAAGTAAACTATTAAAATGAAACTAGCAAACTGACATGTAACCGCATATCCATATGTGTCCTGTGCGTAACATCTACTTTTGTTGTTTGATGAGATCAACCTACATGAGATTTTACCAATGCTTCTTGTAAACGCGAAGAAGTAATGCTTTTGAATGCTAACGACAGAACAAATGAGAGATATAGTGACAACAATCTTACAATTTCACAAGTAACCATATTAAGATAAACCCTGCTGTGAAAACTCGTGCATGAATATTCAACAAATGATAAAGATAAATCTCTTAATCCCAGGTTTAAACAAAATGATTAATGTGTCATAAATCTAGAACATGAACATGGATCATACATATAAATTTATATCAATCCCAATCTATAGTAAACCATAACAGTGAAAGCAATAATAGTCTTAACTACAAATTGAAACAATCTTAACTTGAATAAAACCACAATATGGAAAAGCTAAAGCTGCAACTAGTATCATATTTCATTCAAGTGTGAAAATCATAAATCCATCGTTTTTTCCCCAAGCAACGATGATCTTTGTTTACAAAAATAATACATATATAAAGGCCACAGGATCAAAACATTCCTTGTGGAAATTATCAAAGTTGTTCCAAAAATCGTGGGAAATACAATCTCCCAAATTCCCATTGTTATCCAAAACTAACATCCTAATCTAAAACCATGTAAAGAAATAGAATGTTCGGAGATGCCACTAGTGATTCAATCTCCTTTAGAATTCGTGTGTACCTGTAAATGTACAAGAATACATGATTTCAGATTACATTTTAGTTGTAAAATCAAAAAATTCAAATTTTAATAGCTAGCTACAGAATTTCATGATTTTGTAGCTAGTTATTATTATAAACAGAATCATGTTTTATTCATTCAATCAAAAAATAAATGGATGCGATTTGAGCCAACAAATCCTATATGCTAATTCAACACAAACAAAATCAGTTTAAAATCACTCTTGAAATACCATACCTTGGTTTCAGGGATTCGTTTTAATAAAGCTATTTTTGAATTGACAATGGCAGTGGCAGCTTCTACATTTTTAAAGACAACAGAGCTTGTGGTCTTCTGCCTTTTATCATTAGCTTGCAATATGTCGTTTTCTTTGGTTAGCACATTTACTCGGTTCTCCAAGGACTTCATCTGAGCTTGGAGCAAAGGGACATCTGTATAATATCGGTCGAGCCAAGACTTTCATTCATTGCATTGTGGTTGAACAAGCTGTGTTTTCACAGGTGAGGAACTTCCCAATTGACCATCATTTCCTCTGTCGAGTTTGATCCCAGGGAAGTTGGGGTTGTTTCTAAGACACAGCGGGAGGTTCGTCACATAGTCATAGGGCTTAACTTAGCAAATTCCATGTGAGTACGGATACTCCTCGGTTAGAAATCGTTCAATTTCGGAATCGGAATATTCACTTAACATAATTGGTTTTTAGTCTGTGTTTTCTTTAGGTTTATTATGAGCACACCGTGAGACCCAACGCATGGCCTTTTTACCTTTGTAATTGATATCATTGTTACCCTTACCCTTTTTCCTTGTAGACCTTTTAACAGGCTTACCTCCATCCTTTGGACATGAATCAGGCAGGGTGTCGGGTAGGGTAGTGTTCGGGTAGGTCGAGGGTTCAATAGACGACAAGAGCATAGGAGGGGGAATGACAGGCCTGACAAGGGTTTCTGTAACAACAGTTTTGTCAACTTGTCCAATTTTAGGACTGGCAAAACCATTCCTCAACAAGAAAGCGTCCCAACAATCGCCATTCAACTTCAACTAATGAACCATAATAATTTTAATTAAACAATGGTGGAAGAGGCTGGAGTCGGCTTTCTCCCTTTTGAAGCGTTTATCCATTTTATATAAAATTCTAAGGAGAAAATACGTCATATTTAAGGGAAAATCTATGAAACTCATGAGCAGCCATAGGTGGTATAGGAAAACTAGACCGTATCTACCCTCACATGTGACAAACTGCTTGATAATAGCCAACAAATCGTGCCATCTAGACTTAAGAGCTGTAACAGGCATACCTTTGTCGCAACTGTTGATCTTCCTTGAGGTAAACAGCAGTGGCCAGGGTACTTCGTCAACCTTCAAATTTTTAAACCATCTTTGTCCCTCGGTTGGCAGACCAGTGGCTGACCTAATGAAATTCTCAGTCAACTAGAGTTGGATGTCCCCAATTTTGTCTCTGCACCCATCGAATGTTAGTGCGAATTGTTGAGAAACTACCAGGTTGAAACCCTCGAACTTCTCAATAAAAACCCGCCAACCATTCCTCTCTAGGTCCTTTGGGGCGTTATCAAACAACAGCAAAGTTTGGACACCATTGGGTTCAATTAGCACTACAGGAGCCATAGATAATAGCACAAAATCAAAAGGGTAATCGGTGAGAGGGTTTGACAGGGTAGACACAGAACCATTATCCCGAAGCTTCCCCAACACCAAGCAAAGGCAACCCGAAATGCAAGACAGAGCGGTAATGCTTATGCGTGCGAGGATGGTGAAGTAAATTGGAACCATGCAAGAGTATAATGTCGGGTTGTACAACCAACAGCGCCTTTGTACATTCAAATCATAACAGTGCATATCCAAAAGGATTTTAATCAACATGTCAAATGAATTATCATATAACCACAATTTGGCCCAAAAATTAATGTGTTCAATCAAACCATTGCGTCAAAGATTTTGTAAATCAACACCATATTAATATAATCAAAAGCATAAATATTTGGTGTTTTGATAAATGTGTGACCAGTGGTGTGTTTGAGGTCAAAGAGTTATAACCACATAAACAAATAGGTTTATGACAATCCAAAAGATCATTTTAATGCAATCAACATGAATTCCAACTGTGGGTTTTCACGCTTGCAGTCATGAAAATGAAAACGAAAAGCAGGTATGCAAAAGTGAAAGATAAAGGTGTTGTTTTAAAAAGTTGCAACGAGTATTGAGGGTTCAAACACCTTGTGTAGGCATCTTGTAAAGAAAAAGATAGGGATTAATATGGCTGCCAATAGGTCCCGAGCTCACTTGTTTCGTACATTGTTGAAGATTTTGTAATGTATTTTGGACATCAGATGCTCTTCTAACCTCACACATTAGGGGGCATCTGTTATAAGCCTAAATTTATATACATATGCATACCTGGCATTTGGCCCTCTTACTTGCATTTTTTGCCATGCCATCACTGATTTGCTCTTCTTAAAAACTCATTTTTTGAAGATGTACGCACCCTATACCAATATTTCCCGCATACATATGCTTGCTGCACCACTATAGCCTATGTATGTATGCATGTTGCACCATTATAGCCTGTGTATAGTTGCAAAATTTGCAAAAATTAAAAATTTGCATTGAATTCGTTGAGATTACAGGTATTGGGTAGTTTCCCAACTAATCCACCGCCTATAGCCCATCACCCAACCGAATAACCATCCTTTTCCCATATAAAAGGAGTTTTTGGGGTCTCATTCCATATATAGATATAAGAACAATGAAACTCTGCCCATTTCACATCCCCTCCTTGTCCCAAGCATTTGCAACCTTGTTGTGAGAATTGCCTCAGAATTCCTCATTTTTCCCTTTTTCCTCCATCAGAACCCATTCCATTTCCCAAGAAGAATATTGAGAGGGTAAAGATACACAGAGGTGCACTTAGAGCTTGGTGAAGAGGATCTTGGACCAGGTTCGAGAAGCAGTAGTCGACTTTGGTTGTAAGTGATCATTGTATTATCAATAAAAGAAGTACCTCTCCTGTCCCAAAACATGATGTGTCAAATGTTTKCATTTGTTTTATGTTTTTATTCTAACATCTAAGCCTTATTTATGTATTAAATGCATKCTTTTATTTMTWTGTTTATCTATCTTTGAATGTAGGATGGCCTTGGGAGGAGGTTTGCAGTCAGCGAATCTATTGAGCGCAAGAGGATCAACACYAGACRTCGAGTAAAGGTAYAGTTACCGAATCCTTCTCATTTTTCTTTTCCTGCATAAGTCTGGGGTATGTTTGGGGTAGTTAGAGAAGTAGGAGACTTTTAAACGGTTATTGATCTTCCTACATTGTAAGACCTGGTGTAGCCATAGGGGGGGGTTTCCCACTAGCATAGAGACAGCTTGGCAGGCCTGGACCTAGGGSGGTCTTTCCCTCCCACTATGGTGTAGGCCTTTGAAGGACCATGATGTCACCTCTTTGACCCTTGGCATCACCCAACATTCGATGGACACTTTGGAGGCAGTTGTGTGCCAAGTGGCATGATCCAGAGGCCTTGGGAGGCTTAATGTTTTGCTCTTGGAGGCCAACATTGCACTAGAAAGGCCTAATGTCACCCTAAAAGGGAATGATGCCACCTTTTCTTCTTGATTTAGGGTTTTAATTTTTTAGTTAATGTAAAAACTGGATATTACATGTAAACTAACCATGCCGACCTTTTTGACCTAATTCTGGTCATTGCAAATGTATAAATAAGGGATTTTCCCTTGAATTATTTCATGATATTTCACTCAAACAAGTGTGAGGCCTGAAATTTGCACTCTAATTAGGGTTACTTGGCTGAAATTGGTTGTGCGCACTTCTTGAAGGAGGCTTATTTTGGACTACTTTGGCATTTTTCTTGGTGGAAGTGTTCAACTAGGCTATTTGCTAGATGATTCTCGGTGAATGTAGGTAAAATTTATGCAATTCTTCTTCATTGAATGGTTATAGTTATGTTTATCTTTCATTTATACTAAGATTATGAAATTTCTAGCTTAAAACCCTAGGAGGCTAAATCAAATGTTATTGTCCTTGCCTTAATAACTTTCACCTACTAGATTATGCTAGAAAACTAATTTTATTGAAGCTTTTTCTAAGGGTCTTGCCATTGCAACACCCTAACACATTTTTATTCATATAAGTCATCATCTACTTCAACTTTGAGCTAAAGAAGGAGGAAAACTACTAGGGTCTATGGTTACCTACTTCCTAGTAGCCATTTTCCCCCTAGGCTTTGGTAATTGAAGCCTTGGGATACCAACACTTCAATTATTAACCCTCTTGTCTCTAGTTCTCTCGTTATCATTTGTTCCTTCAAGATTTCTCACTGCCTAAAAGGACTCAATTTACCCTAAAAAGAGCTGATCTAAACCTTGTTATTGAGTGATTGACAAAAACCACTATCAAAACCTTTACCTTGAGCTATATACTAACTACCCATAATCTTATAATAGTCTAATCTACTAACCTATTTGTTGTTGTTACAAAAGTAAGATATATCCATCTCTTGCAGCACTAAAAGAACCTAAAAGAAATTGATAAAGTTGATTAATACACTGCCTAATGAGCTTCTGACAAATGCTAGTACTTTGTTGTTGTTGAGTAATTATTCTTAGTCATTTTGAAGCCATTTTGAGGCATTTATTGTGAAGCTATTGTCTTGTAAACATTGCTGCTATAAATTTCTGTTTTCTTCACCATATATCAACCATTTCTTTTATTGATAAAGTCCATGGTTTTATGAAGTACTAACAACAATTTGTACTTGCAAAATATATCTTTCTTTTTGCTTTGTTCTCGGCATGTACATCTTAATTATTTATTACTTCATTGGTTAAAACCTTGGGACTTTCTGATCAGTGTGACTTGTGAGAGGGGACATTTTCATAGACATTTTAACCTTTTCCTTATCAAACCCCCAGGCCACCGGGGACGTCTCCCATGGGCCATCAACCATAAATAGAAAGAGGCATCCTATTGAGGTGGAATTGATAGTATAACTTCCTGTTATGCCAATTTTCCTTTCATTAACCTTTCCTTTGGATTAAAATAAAAATTGTGTGATAACATTTTGGCACCATTGTCGAGGAACACTGAGTCAATTCTCCTCAAAGACGACACTTCTTGGTAAGCCTTTCCTCAAAATCCTTTATTTTTCAAAGCTTACCTGGTGACTCCACTAAGGGTGATCCCCTCATCCCTTTGATATATTTCAATAAAATTATCTAGCAACTCCATTAATGACGAAGAAAACCATTACTTCTCAATGGGACCCAGGAAATTTCAAACCCTTGGACATGAGTAAAATACCGGGATACCCTCGCAAAATGCCCCTGAAGTATGAGAAATGGATCCCTAGATTCACTGGTAGCGATGGGGAGAGAGTCGACTATCACATGGGTGATTTTTGGGCTTTCTTTCAACTCCATCCTATCAGTGATGATGTTGAAGATTTGGCAATGAAAATTTTCTCTACCACTCTTCATGGAAATTCTAGGGAATGGTATGACAATCTCTCTAATGCTAGCATCACATCTATGGACCAGTTAGAAGAAACCTTTCTCAAAATATGGGGTATTAAATTGGAAGATATGCAAACATTACTGAAAAGACTCGACTATATAAAACAAATTGAGAATGAGAATGCTAGAGAATTCCAAGATAGGTTTGAGAGATTTCTATATCATATTCTTAGAAGCCATCATCTTGAAGACAAGTACCTTGTGTATCTCTATACCAATGCACTCTTAGTTCATTTAGGGTTCCTCCTCAATAAAAAGGGGCCAAAACAATCGATGATGCCTATTACATGGACATGCAAATCGAGGAGAATATCTCTTTGTCCAAGAGAAAACACATCTTCTCTCTAGGAACCAAAGTTGATGACCCCAAAGGTACCCCAGATACCCTTAGTCTAGAGAGATTGCTTTCCCTTGATATATTTGAAAGAAGGTAACAAGTAATCAACCAACAATAAGCTAAGGGGAAGGATCTTGATGAGGTTTTCCAATCCCACAATGAAGAGCAAAGGATTACGCATTCTTCTACCAACAATAGTGAAGACATGGTTGAGGAGATAGAACCTGAGGATATCAAAAAATATGATGAAGTACTTATGTGTCCTCTTCCCTCTGATTAAGACATCCAAAATCCCATTGTTTCTGCACAAGAAGAAGAGGATGAGGTTAGTCACTTTCCTTTTCAGGATTTTGATAATACCTTATTCTATGATTCAGAGCATGAAGGAGAAGTGTGTTGGGGTCCTATAATCATAGGTGATTTGATTCTTCATCTATCTATTTGGCATTTCTCTCATAACGAAGACATCTAGCTTGCTGAGCTCGGTTGATTTCACTTCTCCCTCCATCCATTTCACTTGATCCTTCATCACCCTGTCCCACCCTTCATGCCCTCACCCTCCAGTTTTTCACCCCTCCACCGTTTTCGTCCCTACATGAATAAACACGATTAGGATTAAAAACATTAGATTAATAATAAATGGTTAGTGGCATTTTTTAACACTAATTAGCATAATAATGTTAATTTAATTAAATTAGTGTAGTTAGATTAATAAAACTAGGTTAGGCTTGTTAATAATAATTAATTGAAACCTAGGCTTGAAACTAATTAACAATAATTAATTAAATAATTATTAATTAGGTTAGTTTGTTTAAGTTAGCAATTAGGTTCATGTATTAGAATTAAACATTAATTAAAAATTAAATAAAACATATAAATATAAAACAATTTAAAAATTTAAATTAAATAAAACAAAATATAATATAAAACATAAATGAAATAAAACAAATAAAAATAAATACATATAATAAACAATAATAAAAACAAAAAAAAAACAAAAATAATAATAAAAAACAAAAATCCTAAGTTAGAAAACTCAAGCGCATTCTTCCCCATATCCTGGACCCCCTCCCCCCCTATGTCACTCAACTAAAAGAAGGTTCCGAGAGAGAGGTTTTCCCTTGGAAACCTGTCAGCCCTAAAAGATACCATACCCCCCCCCCATAATACCACTTACCACCCTAGGGGGGGTCTGGGATACCACTATCCCCCGCCAAAACCGCTTTCCCCAAAAATCAAAACCGTTTTTTTCCCTATTTGACCACCTGTCTTCCAAGGACGATTTCGAGAAAACCAGAAGGACGTTTTAGAAATAGAGAGACGTGTTTATTAGTAATAAGATGAAGAACAATAACCTCTCTCATGTTTTTCATAGGTATCATGAATTTGGAGAATCGAAGCCATCTCTGAGCACCATATTTCAAGTTTCCAGTTTTCTTGATCTTGTCATGTTTTTATGGTGGTTGTTTTAGAGAGATGGAGACGAATTTAGAAAAACTGAAAGAGGTTTTTGTGAAGGACAATCTCATATACATAAACTCTTTCAGTTTTTTCACATCTGTTATATGTTTGGATATAAAAGTGTCTTAGTTTACCCCTATTTTCAGCAGTTCGGCCCACCTTTCATGGCGGGTAGTTCAAAATTTTCAGGGATTTGTTTCTATCTTTGGCCAAGTTGTTGATTTCGACCTCTTGAGCCTGGGGGAGAGTCTTTTATATAATTTTTTGTAATTTAAATGTGTTAAAGGGGTTGGATGTTGTGGAATTGAACTTTGAGAACACTATTGTATAAGAAAAGTTGGTTGGAACTAATAGACAGAATTTGCAGCTACTATTTTGGGATTCCTATGGTATGTGCTTTAGCATTGTTTTTTCTTATGTGATCATATGTTTGAATGTATTATGCCTTTCCATTACATTTCCACATTTCGTGTGATTGATTTCTTAGGTGATAAACATAATTCATTACTTCAATGCTCTGTTTTGGAGAAGCTTCACACTTATGTTCATTTTCTTCTAATATAAACGAATTCATGAGACCATGCTCATTTTGAAACCCTCTCTATCTCCCATATACACAATTAAAAACCAAAATTGCTAAAGTGTGTGCCTATATTTCCCCATTATATCATTGCAATTTTGGTCTTTGAAGCCCAAACCTAAATCCAACCTCCATCAAACCATCAATCAATCAAAACAAACCCTGTACTATCATAACTAGCCTAAAATCTATCATAAACAAAGCTAGATCAGACAGAGAGAGCCCTCTCTGAGTCTTGGAGGGATAGATCCATGACTCCAAGTGGTTTGATGTTACCTCCGTGATTTCCTCCACAGCCTTGGTAAAATTACAGAGTGCTAACAAAGTGGAATCCTCGGGAAAGGTAGATCCTCCTTCTTGTACAATTGGAGATGTAGGGGCAATTCATGAGGATAAAACAATGATGCATGTTATTTCATTTGATGAAGACACCCAAGTCCTCGAAGCTCCTACAAAAAATAAATAAACATGGTGAGTTACCTTCCTTTCTAAATTTTTGATGATTCTTTACTTTATGATTTGGAAAGTGAAGAGGAGCTAGATGAGCCCTTGAATGCTTTAAATCTTTCATGTTATGATAAAGATAGTGGCATGGTTAATAATATTGATGAGTTAATACATATTGGGAGACGTAAGTGGGATGTAGTTGGTTATGAAATGGATACCATTTACGACATTGAGAATTATTTCCAAGTATTTCCTTTACAGTTATCACAACATGTTACTCTTAATTTTGACAAGTGGCAACAAGGAGATGATATAATTACTAATACTTTCCAAACACCCTAAGATGACCTAGTCCTATATTCTCCTGATGATTTTCGATCATACCTTGATTATTTTGATGAGTACTCCTCTAATCATTTGGATTTATTCTATGAAGAAAATTTTCAACCAAAGTTTTGCTCAGATACTAATGAGAGTGAGGAAGTTGCTTGCCTAAAGCATAATACTTGTGATGATATTTTCTACCTCCCTTTGATTATTTTACCTCGCTATGTCACTGAGGGTATGGTTTGGAAACATGTCCCTTATCCCAAGTATTATGTAGGAAAAATCCTCCTTCTGGTTTTGGGGGGGAGGTTGGGTACCTTAAGAAGAAGCATATTATCATGTCTTCCAGCTTCCCCTTAAGGAATTTTTGGTCATCCTTTAAATTCTTGCTAATCCCTTCCTAAGCCTCAGATTGTGAAAACGTCTGAGGTAGCCAACTTTCAGACTCTTTGAGTCAGTCTTTTGAACCTTTAACTTTTCACGATCCCTTTCTAAGATGGATTGAGCACTTTCCTGAAAGTATGACTTGGCACCACTTTTTCCCTCCCACCCGCCTCCATGAGCTAGACCTTATGATTTCCAATGATAAAATGCATTTTCTAACTCATATTATTTTTGTTCTTAACTTATCACTGCTTTGGTTTATGATGAAGAACGGAGGTAGGTATGGTGAGACATTGCTAGTATGGTTTCATTCGCTATTTGACTACACCTAGCATTCAACCAATAGGTAAGTAGAGGTAAATAGGTAGGAATTTTCATTCATTGTGTATATCATATACATTTCATGCTAGAGTAGTTGTATTTCCATTTGTATATATGCTTGTTTATTTTCATTTTATTGTACCATATATGAGCCAGTGGTGATATCACCACCCCAAATGATTACTGATAATTTTTTAGATCAAGCAGGTCACAGGTCATGCCAGATATGTTGAGGTTCTCATGTTCTCTACGATGAGCACATGTCCCCGATTTGGAGCCAGATGTTATCCCCTAGCCTAGGGATAACTAAGGATAATATGTCTTGAGGCCCACAGGTCCTAGACATGGAGTACCGAGAGGCATATTGACTTGATATTGGCCCTGGAGGGCCCATATTTCTTCTTGAGTGCCTCCACCTTGTCATCAACAACAACATCCATCCCATTGGCCTAGTCCTCCAACAATAGTGGGTCTTTCTCCATGATGTAATGAGTCTGGGTATCATGGTATGTGTCACTCTAATTCTCAAAACATTTGAATATGTGCATTTAATTATCTTTTACTTCTAACGTGTGCTTGGACCTTATGCCTTTCCACTTGTCACACCTAGGAGGAATGACAGGATGCCCTAGCAAGTTGGTTCCCATAGGGTTTTATTTTCCACTGGGTGGGTTCATGAAAGGTCATCGTTCGTTCCCACCATAATTACCACTTTTCATCTTTTTCCCTCTCATCCAGCCCATACATTGGTTTGGGCATTGGGGTTTCCAAGATAGCAAAGGGTTGTACCTTACCATGTGGGGAGAAGGGGCTAAAGGCCCAGAGGGTAAAAGTAGCTGGAAAAAGATAAAATCCAAAAGAACAAAACCTTCAGATGCTTC
>ML809989.1:138365-153596 GCA_009831015.1 Picea engelmannii | reverse complement strand
AAACGAGAAGAGGTGTTAAATCCAACAAAGAAGCACCAACCAAGATTCCAAGGCAATTTTTTAATAGTAAATCTATAAAAAAAAATAGTGGGTAATATATATTTATCCATGGACATTGGACTGAGTTCTTTGCACTGAAGCATTGAACATATTTTTCATAAATACAGGTAGAGGAGTTAAAAAAAAAAAGAACATGGATACAATTTTGTGTTGTTCATCTAGTGCGAAAACATGCAGGAGCCATCGACAAGATCTTGAACATGCATACAAAACTAATTATCATGCTTTTTTAGGAACTCCTTGCAGTCTTATCTTTTGAAGGTCAATGTTGGTTGTGATAATATCAACATCCTGCAGAAGACCTGATGTGACAAAGAAACAAGAGATTGGTTCTGCAGTGGAATAATTCGTTGGCTTGAAACAAGTCAACAACACTCTTGCTCCTGACGTTGGTGACTTAGAGACATTGCAAAGCACCATTGGATTGTACAAACAACAGGGAAAAGGCCCCAGTGAGAAGAGTGTCCATTCCCCGACTACCACTGCCAAGAGTATGACATCCCAGAGCATCTCTCCAACGACCCACCCCAGCAAGAAAGAAACCCATAATTCTTCAGACGCAGGAGGATATAAGAACCCTCCTCGTGGTAAAATTGATAGTTCTCACAAGCTTCCCATGAGGAAGAAGAGAAAAAATGTTATAGGTAAAGCAGAAGAGCCCGAAACTGAAAGTGAGGACACACCAAGAGACCACCTCCTTACAATCAAAGACTTCAGAGACACAGCCTGCACGAGCAATTTCAGAGGTCCAAATTACTTTGTTCTGGGCGGAAGGGGACCAAGAGACCACCTCCTTACAGACAAAGACTTCAGGGACACAAGTTGGACGAGCAATTCCATAGGTCCAAATTACTTTGTTCTAGGCGGAAGGGGATGAGTAGTAGGAATATGCCTTGCACCACTTGGAGTTATGGTCCTCACCCCCTAAGATGTTAATTGTATATCCAGAGAACAGGAGAGTGGTCCCACAATTGAATAATTCTTCGGCTTGAAATATATCTCTCGGCGCACCAAGAGGCAATTTCCTTATAGTCAAAGACTTCAGGGACACAACCTACACCAGGGACAAATTCAAACCCAATAAAAAACCATAAAAATGAAAGGAAAGGATACATCTCTGAGGGCGAGGACCGTCATTCGAGTCGAGAGACTCAAACTCTCGAGCTGCAAAGTGGCTATTGTGTTCAGTGTCAGTTTCTTTTCTGAAACACCTTCCTTTGGTCTTGTTAGGGTTGCCATCACCGAGATGGGAAGTGCCCCCCGTTATGGTGGATTTCAATTTGGGCACATGAGTGGGAACAACGTCTGCATTGTCATCATCCATCATCGTGTCATTGTCCATCAGATCATCTTCTTTTGACTCATAATCGACCGCATGAACTTCTACGTCGACCATCAATGTAGAGGGGGGGTTGTCTGAGCAGGGGGGGTTGCCTTGGAATTATTTGGCTTGAAATATATCTCTCGATGCACCAAGGGATCATCTCCTTCTTTGCTTCTGGGTGGAAGGAGATGAGTAGTAAGAATATGCCTTGGACCATTGGAAGTTCTGATCATCATGCCCGAAGGTGTTTACTGTATCTGGACATAACTGTTGTTAAACTGTTGCCATAAGTTAACGAGAATGTTCGTTTGCTCCAAATGATGTTTGAAATGAACATTCAGAAGGGATAATATAACCCTCCGCAAATCTTGGCTTAATGTGTAGCAATGGGAGATGTCCTCGAGCCTTTCGTTGATTAATGACAATTTCTACGGTTCCTGCACAATGAGTTGTTACCATTAAAGCTTACTAATTGCATACTTAGAAAAAAGTGTGAAGGTGGCGATTGTAAATTCTAACCTTGTATAATGTCTACTGTAAACAGATATTCAGAAAAGAATAGAAAAGATACAATGGCAAATGCAAACATTACACAGAGATTTTCCCCCTGGAAACCCAAACCCGGAAAACCAGCATATATTATATTCATACATTGTGTTACATTGTTTACAATACAATATACATATAGGAGCCAGCGGCATCCAAAACCCTAACCCAATGACCTGGATTAGTCCAAAACCCTAATTCCTTAACCGGAAATAGAAAACCATCGGCAAAAAACCATGTGCTGAAAAACCACCTAAATATCATGTGGTCCCGGTAATATGTCGTCCTGGAAATATGTCGTCCCGGTGCGAAAAAAAATTTCGGGGGCATTGTCCCCGAACCCCTGCGCAGACGCTCAAACACTACTACTCGTGCAAAGAATATACCACATACCCAACAACGGTGACGACGAAGAGCGATTAAGGATTGGATATTTCGTGAAGCTGCAAACTGGACGACGTGCGAAAGAGATTCCATGATGCTTGAAATGAACACTCGGAAGGGATAATACAATCCTCCACAAATCTTGGTTTAATTTGTATTAATGAAAGATCTCCTCTAGCCTTTCAGACATTAATCACAATCTTAACGGTTCCTGCATGATGAGTTATTAACATTAAAGCTTAATAATTGCATATCTAGAAAGAAGTGTGAAGGTGTCGGGGATGGCGAACATCGATTTAGCATTGGACATTTTGTGAACGTGTCAACCCGCGATAGAGATTCCAAGAAATGACCAAGTATGGAAAGTAGTATGTCGGGCTTCAAAACAGAGTCACAAGTTATACTTTTGATGAGATTCATGCATGATGAGACGTGAGGGCCCGATGATCAAATTGTATGTCTCTAAACTTTTGACTGCAAAATGTGCAACACGGAACTGGGCATGAAAACAGACTTCGACGGTCAATTTGTATACCGCAGAGCTCCGTGTGTTGTTTGTAGGTCACGGAACAATGGAAGCTCAATGTTGAGTAACCCTGCCCGAGAATCGGTGATGGAAATAGTGGCCAAGTATGGAATGGGGAAGCGGTCGGTCGGACTCGTGATATAAAAGCATGAGACATATTCGAAAAAACGACTAAGTAACTAGAAAGGGAAAGTAAAGGATAAAAATAAAGGGGAATTTGGTTGTCAATTTGTATATCGGGGAACAATTGAAGCACAATGTTGAGCTCGCCTACCGAGGAACCTGCGATCAAAAAAGTTGTTGAGTATGGAACGGGGAAGCGGTCGATCGGACTCGTGATATAAAAGCATCAGTGGAAATCTGAACGTGTGAATCCGCCAACCCGCACAACTAGACATTTTCCAAAAAATGACTAAGTAACCAGAAAGGGAAAGTAGAGGGAAAAAAGAAAGGGGAGGGCAATTTTCAGAAGCGAGAATTGGTCTTAACAAAGCTCCATTGATGGTATTAACAGTAACTATGAAGTGCATTAAATAGGTGAACATGCTCTTCAATGAAGGAATAGAGAAATTGGATCATGGTTATACTTTCCAGGATGTGTTTGCATAAGAGAAGCATCCAAAAGCTACAAAAAAATCAATTTTGGGATGTTCAAGTAAAATTATTGTACTGTCAACTTCACTGTAAGTATAACAATGACGAATTTGAATTTGAATTTTCTGTGGTTGATATCATAGTTCCATTGGGCTTCACATATCATATATCCTTTTATCTCAAAATATTTCTGAAGATGAATTTTGGTAATTTCATCGATCAAGTAAAAGTGCTAAAATGAACTACATATTACATTTGCTTCACATAGCTTGCATTAAAAGGCAAAGAAGGTCTTGTATATTCTTTAAATCATAGAAAAACCGCTAAGATCCTGAATGTATCATCGAGCCATAATTCAAAAATCGAGCCCATGATAACCTTAAACTACAACACGAAAGCACATGAACAAAAGTGTGCCAAACACAAGATAGGACAAAATCAACGGAGATTGGGCATTGTATCCCATCTATAACCAAATCCCCAAATGGGCACCAAAAATTTGTCGATTACTATATCACCATGAAGCAAGATCACTATGAACATTTGCTTCTGATAATACTATGAACCAATATCACGTTGATGTGACAATGTTCTAACATTACTAGTTCTGGAAAAGAGTGTCAACATTTAACTTAATGGAGTTGGAACAATGCCAAATTTGCAGTATTATTGAAAATGCTTGATGGTTTCATTCAGAGGAGCAAGCCATTTTGACGGCTCAAAGGATGGATCTGATTTATTCACAGTTGGATGCTTTGTATGAGGTCTGTCCTCATGCTTCTCATTCTTGGATTGGACAATCTTATGCGCTTCCAGTTCAATTTTCCATGGCACTGCAAAACTCTATTCATATCCTCATTGGGTAGAATGGAGAGATACAAATGAGATTGTTTTGTTTCCTGTCAACGCTTGATATGAATTTTTATTTTTGGTTCAACCGATATGCAGTATGTCAACGCTTGATATGAATTTTTCTTTTGGTTCAACTGATATGCACTATGGCATTGTCCTCATTTAATGTAAATTTGCTATAGACACAAAAGTTGCATAACATATAGACACTATTTGCCTTTTTTTGTAGGTATACTTCATATGGAAATTCTGCTAACCCAGGAAGCACATCTTGTAACAGAGGTTGTCTAATTGTACAATGTACAATTGTGTTGTTGAGGGTTCAGATGGAAGCATTGAGGCAATCCCTATATATGTAAGGGCATTTTTTACTGAATAATGGGCAATCAATTGTGCCATCATTTATGAAAGCAGAGGCAAAAGAAGGAGAGTTGAATTTGGCACATATAGGCTCGAAGGGAGTCGAGTACGCATTCATTGCAACCAAAACACCCTCAACCTGTGCACATGAGCATAGTAGTTAATATATTGAACAATATAATATACAACTGTACAACAAAAAAGCTACAAAACAATGTTCAAGGCAATTTTTATGAGCAAAGTGTGGATGGAATTGTAGATGTATACACACAACAGTTGTCGAGCTAGTTAGTTTCTTGAGATCCTGTACTATATATGTTCGCAATTCTGTTACAAATGTTGCTTGGGTTGTGCGAAATATCCTTTCTTTAACATCTCTTTTCTTTGTTATATTTTTGAAGAGCACAAGTGGAAATTGTCCTTTATGCAATTGTTGTTCCATCGAGGAAAACAAATTTGAATAGCTGTCGAACAATTGCAACTGCAACACGGAACAATGCAATAGTTGTTACACATTATTTTCGTCATCCCTATGACCATTAATGATGTAAACATATATGTTGCCCTATGACTGTTAATGATGTAAACCTATATGTTACCTTTAGAGGGGTCAATAGCCTAAGTTCCTGAAGAGAGAAGGGAGAAGAACTTTTCCTGAGAAAAGAAGTTGCATTCTCCTTTGTAAAAACCCTATTAAAGAGGATTTTCGCATGCTGCACTATATCTAGGGTGCGAAAATGTCTGATTTTTGCAGGCTGCACCATAGCTAGGTCACAAAGTGTTCCCAGGTTGCTGTATAGGCAAGGTGCGAAAATGCTCATACATGGGAAAAACGAGCATCTTCTCGATGCTTCTAGAAGGAGAAACTTCCATGGTGAGGTGGCATCCGAATGGTTTGGATCTTGCTCGCTTTCATGATTTAGTGGGATCATCCTAACCTCCTCACCTTATCCTCTTTAACTTATAAAAGGAGAGGAGCTCTCATGGAGAAGGTTAGCTTTGGAGATTTTGATTTTGGAGCTTGGATTGGATTGAGCTTTGGAGATTGTTAGCTTGGCTAGATGAACCATTTTGTCAAGACAGATTGTGAATATTATCATATCTATACTCTCAGAATTCTTGGAGTGGAAGTGTGTGGGGAATGAAGGACAACTGGAAGGGACCTTACGACATCAAGGCCATGGTTCATCATTGTATGAGTGTTGGAACAGAGCTAGGATGGCGATGGCAAGAGGAAGTGGCGTTTAAACGGTATGTCACCTATCCCTCTTTAGTTAGTAAATTCAATATCTAAAACTTAAGGACAACGTCATGTTCTAGTGTGTTTTTGTTCTAGATCTAGGTGGATCTAGGGAGATCAGTTAGTGTCTGCACCTACCGATTTATCCAATAACAAAATTGGCGACCATACTGGGGAACATATTGTTTCCTAGTTAGTCTAGTTTCCCTTGCTTTGATTGCTTGTGTTCTGGTTTCTGAGTCCGTGGGAGATCCATCCAGACTCTCTGGATCTGAAAGTTCACTTATACTCTTTGTCCTTTTTCCAAATTCTTTTTGATTACAGACATTCCTGCACTTCACCTGTATATAGCTTGCGAAAAACTTTGATTTTCGCACCTCACTGTTTAAACCAGTGCGACATTTTTGCACCGTGCCCATTGCTAGCCTGCAGAAACTGTTTATTTTCGCACTATAATATACTACCGGCTTGTGAACTTGTTTGTAATTTTTTTTGGATTGGGTCTTGTTATCTTTTGATGCCCAGTTTTGCTTTGATCAACTGGATTGAACTTTTGGAGCCTATATTGATCTGTTTACAGTCTGCTTGACATTATTTGAGTTGATTTTAGCCATCTTTGCTTTGTTTAGTTTTGAAGGATTAGTCTCTTGCTTTGAGTGTCTTTCAATTACAAAGCATGTGTTTTCTTTAGAATTGTTTAGGGAAAGATCATATTTCTTCTGAATAGTTCGCTTTAAAAGAAAACTTTTAATTTGGGTTTCTTTGTTTTAAGAAAGTTCATTATTGCTTTTAGTGAAATTTTTGAAACAAAAAGATTTAATTTCTTGCTTTATATTAGATTGGGGGCATCCTTGCATTTGAAGTAACGAAATTGTATGATTCTTGGCATTTTTTGGTCTTAAAATCTGAAAATTTTTCCTGGCCATGAATCGTGTATTGGTATACAGTCTCTTTGAATCATTTCTTGAAGATATTGATATTGATGAGTTTTAAAATTTTGGGACATCGTGCATATGGGAATGATAAATGTTTTCTCATTCTCGTAGCATAGCTTTCATCGAAATGAAAAGATTGCATCTTCATCTCTTTGCATAACTTTTGAGGCGGTCAAAACCCCATATTGTCCACGCCATTTTCCTTTTGAGTAACAACATCCTTAAAAAATAAAGCACTTATAAAAAATGATTAGACATTTTTATATTTTCTGGTAGCAAACCTACATTAGATTAGTTGTAGGGCTATGGAATAGGTGTGAAAGATAACTTTTCAAAGCTGCAAAGAAACACAGTATCTTGTGATAGGGAGAGTTAAATCCACTTACTACATTTTGTCTTGGGAAGCCCTTCTCACACAAGGGTCAATCACGAGGTCGCATTAAGAGTGGCATAGTTACTCATCCTGCTTTGTTGGTCTTGGTGTAGAGATTGTGCGTATTATGGGGGTCACTTGAAGGTATACCAACAATTACGAGTGGAAGCCTTTCGAGTTGATTTTGGGCTAGATACCCTACCTTTGCCCGTGGATCGGACTGTCGACTGTTTCCCTAGGCATCATTGTAGTAATTGGTAACCTTAGTGGCCTATCTCTCTAAGTTCTTTACATAAGGTGACTGTGGAGGGGCAAGTCTTCACAGTACCTGGAATCGACGTTGACCAAACTCACTCGGGCTCCTTGGAGGGTATACCCACGATTATGTGTAGGAGCTTGCACCAAGGCATAAGTCCGTTAAAGCAAGTCATCAACATAACTTTTCCACCCGCTCTATCTCAACCCCTTCTTACTTTGTTCTCGTGACGTTGGATTTCACCACCAACTAATGTGCTCATTGTGAGAAGGTTTTGTTTGCTTGTTTGCTTACTAGATTTTTAATGTGTGTTGTTTGTTTTCCCTAGTGGACTCTAGATTGGATCTTTATTTTTATGGCGTCAGTTCCCGGAATGACCAATGAAGGAACTCCTTTTCTAGGGGAACCTTTTGTTTTTCCTTCTTACGGAAACATTGGTCCTCTTCATATTGCTACTTTAAGAATTCCAAGTCTCACAATTGGATTATCGGTATGGCTGTTTTCCACTCAGGTAATCCCGAATGCAGTTAGTGCTTCAGTCACAAGCACTTCCCCCCAAGAGCATCAACCTCATGTTGATCCTTCACCTTCTTCACCAGTAAGGTCTTCTTCGCCTTCTTCGCTTGCAAGGTCTCCTTCCATTTCGTCTTCTTCATCGAGTGAAAGTTCTGAAGCTAGTAACCCGGTGAATAAAAAGAAGAAGAAAGATAATCAAGGGTCAAAACCTCCAACCACTGTCAAACATGTTGGAAAACAACCAGTTACTGTTAATCGTGATGGGAGTGTTGGTGACGTCAAGATCACCCAAACAACTCGTAAGCCCAAGTACCCTTGAAGGCTTTGTAAGGGTAGCCATATTCTTAAGGATTGCCCTGGTCTATCCAAAGTTGTAGAAGTATGGTCTACACACACTGACCAACCCATGTCGTCAGCCTCTGAACAACATGCTGATGACCTCCCGTCAACTAGTCACGATACCGTTGCGAAGAAGAAAAGTAGAGTCAAGTTCCCATGCATGTTATGCAAAGGGAGTCATCTCAGTCACCTTTGCCCTCGTATGGACGAAGCCTCGAAATTACTGGAAGACATGACTGTTTCACAGCCTCAGCTTCTAGTTTCTTATCGCAAGCTTACTCTTGACCCCCCTATAGTTGATGGAATGATCACTCCGGTCCCTTCATCAGTCAATCTGGTTGATCATCTCGTCAATCTGGTCACGTCCTTAGTTGAACCAGTTGACAAAGTGGTTGATCCGATACCATCCTCAGTCAATCCCACTCTTCCCTCAGAAAGTGAAACTAAATTGTTCGATCCGGTCCCATCCTCGGCAAATCCCACTCTCCCGTTAGAGAGTGTCACCCAAGTGGTCGATCTATTTCCACCCATCGACCCCATTCTCCCCTTGGAGAATGAAACCCAAATGATCGATCTGGTCTCATCATCGGTCGATCTTACTCTCCCGCTAGAGAGTAAACCCGATCCTGCTCAAGTTTTTCTTGTTGATACAGACTCTACCATGCCGGGAGGTATTCCTCCTTCTCCCATGGAACCCCCTCCAAGTAATGAAGTCATCCTTTTTAATTGGGGTGTGCTAAGTGGACCTCGTCTTCCCTCTCACATTCCTTTCCAGATTACAACACAGGTTCGTGCTCGGGACGTTCCTCAGATGCTGATAGATGAAGGTGCGTCCGTTAGTATTTTGTCCTCTACTGCTTTGCAAGCTTTGGGTTGTAAACCTTTAGGGACCCTTCCTCAGTTTCCTGTAACTTTGGGAGGGAAAACTATCTTTATTGATGTCATGGTAGTCCAATACCCCTTGGATTTCAGTTTACTCCTTGGGCGAGATTATGTCTATGCCATGAAAGCTATTGTGTCTACTCTTTTTCGTGTGATATCTTTCCCTCACGATGGACGAGTTGTGACTGTTGATCAACTTTCATTTATTGACCCCAACTGAATTGCCTCCCTAAATGGTTCTTATATGCAGATGGTATCGCCCCCACCACAGGTCAATTATGTGGTGTTGTCGCCCATGGCTTCAACTTGTTATGACTTAGATCCAGTAGTTGATATGGTGATCTCTTCAATAGGGTTGTTAGAGCCTGATCTCTTTAGTCCTGTCGCGATCCTCAGCATGGTGTCCTTCCAAAGTGTGTTTCTTCCTTCCAGTGAAGACCTCTTGGAAGCCATGACCGAGTTTTGTCCCTTGACATGGTGTCATTCCAGAGCATTGTCCTCTTGGAATCCATGATCAAGAAGAGAGACTTCGAGGATAGTTTTTGGGTCTCTGAGGCAACCTCATTAAAAAATGAAATAGAGGTCTTTGAGCATAGTTTTATAATTTCAAGCTCGTTAAAAAATGAAACCACTTATGAGGATATTTTTTTCGTCTTTATGGCAACCTCATTAAAAAATGAAACAAAGGTTACGAGCATAGTTCTTGTTTCTGTGTCAAGCTCCTTAAAAAATGAAATAGTTTTCCCCCTCTCTATTTGAGTCAAGTTCTTCGTCTAGTATTTGAAGCTTCATTTCATTCTCCTTTGCAGTTGGATGAAACGAAGCTTGGGGGGCATTTCCCTCAGCCTCTGGACTTCATGCTGAAGTTGAGCCGCTAGCTTCTTAAGTAGGGAGATAAGTACCAACCATGCGAATTTGTGGATAATGCGTTGGGAAGTTCAAGCATAGTTTTTTACTTTGGTTCAAGCTCGTGTAAAAATGAAACCACCTACCTCAAGCATAGTTTTCCGTTGGTTCAAGCTCGTGTAAAGATGAAACCAGGTCCAAGCATAGTTTTGTTTAGTTTTTAAGCTTGTGTAAAAATAAAATCTATCCCAAGCATAGTTTTGTTTTGTTTTAAAGCTTGTGTAAAAATGAAAACAATCCTGAGCTTAGTCTTTGTTCTTTCTCATGCTTGTAAATACACAAGAATAAGTTACCGAGCTTAATCTTTGTTCTTTCTCATGCTCGTAAATCAATGAGAATGTAACCGAGTATACTTTTATCACTTTTTCGGACTCGTAAAGGTTATACGAAAAATGAACCCATTGGAGTTCCCTTTAAGCTCTTTTTAGACTCTCTAAACATGAAAAGATTGTTGAGCGATCTTGTTCTTTTCACGCTTGTAAGAGAATTTGAAGAAAACTTCTGTTGAGTGATAGTTTATCTCTTTTTCGGTCTCATCAGACTACTTTACGAAAAAACAACTGAGAGAGTTCTCTTTAGGTGTTTTTTAGACTCTATAAACATGAAAAACCCCCGAGTTTTATTTCTTTGGTCTCATAAAAAAACCATTGAAAGGCCCATGTGGGACCAAACCACTCCTTCCTAGGGTTCACTAAACATACTCTGAGAGAATCGTTCGAAGGATGAGCTTACATTACAAGCATATGTTATTCTCCTCAAGCTTGCGTAAAAATAAAGAGGTACTCGCTAGAAATGGTGGGGGAAAATTTGGGAAAGAAATGTGTCTAAACTTGTATTCCATGGAAGAGTCATTTTTTGAACATGACACCCTTTCACTCACCTTATGCCTAGATTTGAAAATCCGCTCGTCTCTTGATCATACTCCTTATAAGATTACCCGTTGGTTTGTGATCCCTGTTGTTGAGTCAGTATTTCCAAGACAGTTGTCGTGTCGTCAATATGTTCAAAGAGAAGTTCAACCCGAAAAACCTTATGTTGCGTCAACCATTTATGTAGTCCTTAAGCCTTCTATTGTGTCAGCTATTCCTGAGTCAGTTTTGAGTTACTGGTTACTCTGATCTACATCGAATCTTTTTACCAGTTTCGTTTCATTGATGGGGGGTACATTAAGGCCCTCCTGTGACGAGTCTTTTCCTGTCGACTTCAACTCATTATCCGGGAATTAGACTTAGAAACTGATTGCTACCTTGGAACTTGCATGCCTCAATGGCAGGTTTCCTCGCTTTCAACAGTGGGTTTTCATTATTGACCCCTGATCAGGAGATTTCACCGAGTGTTCGACTTCATCTCATTAATTCACATTCATTGGATTGTACTAGTGTACCTTGGGAGTCATTGACATTAATGGTTATTTCCCTCGCACTTGTTAACGGTATACACCAATGACCGGTAATCAAGTGATTTATACCATGTTCGACTTCGACACATGTATTCGCATGGTTAGATTTGTACTATAGAGTGGTGGAGATGAAGACCCTGGATCTTTTCTGACATATTCAGGTTGCGTTGGAGTATATTCAGCTTGTATTGTTGCATAGATCCACATTGTATGTCTCATGTCTATGTTCAAATTTGAGTCTTTAACACATAGATCCACAGTGTATTTTTGGTGGCTATGTTAAGATTTGAGTCATATTGGCATGGATCCACAGTGTATGTTTGGTGGCCATGACCTGTCTTTCTTGACATGGGTCTTCGCATGTCGACATTTATGCTCTGAGTCATTTGTATTATGAGTATGGGAATGCCTACCTCAGTGATGATATATTATTGTACTATATTTCCTTGTTTGTTAGCAGGTTTCCGTCTGACTGTTCCTTGTTCCCTACACACACGCGACAAAGTATTCCAGCTATTGCTCTGTTCTAACTTCATACTTTGGGGGGCTCTCTGTTATAGATTATTTTCATCATCCCTATGACCGTTAATGATGTAAATCTATCTGTTTCCCTATGAACGTTAATGATGTAAACCTATCTGTTTCCTTTAGAGGGGTCAGTAGCCTGAGTTCCTGAAGAGAGAAGGGAGAATAACTTTTCCTGAGAAAATAAGTTGCATTCTCCTTTGTAAAAACCCTATTAAAGAGGATTTTCGCATGCTGCACTATATCTAGGGTGCGAAAATGTCTGATTTTCGCAGGTTGCACCATAGCTAGGTCACGAAGTTTTCGTAGGTTGCTATATAGGCAGGGTGCGAAAATGCTCATACGTGGGAAAAATGAGCATCTTCTCGATGCTTCTAGAAGGAGAAACTTCCATGGTGAGGTGGCATCCGAATGGTTTGGATCTTGCTCACTTTCATGATTTAGTGGGATCATCCTAACCTCCTCACCTTATCCTCTTCAACTTATAAAAGGAGAGGAGCTCTCATGGAGAAGGTTAGCTTTGGAGCTTTTGATTTTGGAGCTTGGATTGGATTGAGCTTTGGAGATTGTTAGCTTGGCTAGATGAGCCATTTTGTCAAGATAGATTGTGAATATTATCAGATCTATACTCTCAGAATTCTTGGAGTGGAAGTGTGTGGGGAACGAAGGACAGTTGGAAGGGACCTTACGACATCAAGGCCATGGTTCATCATTGTATGAGTGTTGGACTGGAGCTAGGATGGCGATGGCGAGAGGAAGTGGCATTTAAATGGTATGTCACCTATCCCTCTTTAGTTAGTAAATTCAATATCTAAAACTTAAGGAAAGTGTCATGTTCTGGTGTGTTTTTTTCTAGATCTAGGTGGATCTAGGGATATCAGTTAGTGTCCGTACCTACTGATTTATCCAATAGCAATAGTTGTGTAACATAACAAAGATATATGAACATGTGAAAGTAAATGACAAAAATGGATATGGAGAACGGTACCATTGCCTTGTTGAAATGTTCCTGACTTGGCTAGTCTAAGAAACACTCCTAATGTGTGTGTAGGATTAATCGTTTACAGCATATAAATGATCATACAAATAATAAACGCAACAAAGGACTGCAAAGTTTGTATTATGATATCTCTGTGGATTACAAAATGGTTGAATGTGGCTGAATAAACTGACAATACTCGACTAGATCAATAGACAAAGGATCTTAGCCGTAATACAAATAAGCAATTGCGGCTGAATAAAATAACAACATTCGGCTAGATGAAAAGACAAAAAGATGTTAGCTGGAATACAAATAAGCAACTAAAAGATAATACCCGAAATATGGGAGCATTGCGGAATCAATGAAGAATGATGGAAGACCTGGATGATCTTCCCGATGACTAGGGTGTGTCTTTCAACACCGAAATCAACCAACTGGTGTCTTCCTCCTGGAATACACTGAACTATTTCTCCTGAGATGTGCCTCTTCTCCTCAATGACAAGTCATAATCTGCATAATCCTAAATTAGGTCGCTGACCCTTCCTTTATAGCTTTCCAAAACCCTAAATCATATTGAAACCCTAATTCACTGTTGACTTCCAAAACCCTAAATCATGTTGAAACCCTAATTCACTGTTGACTTCCAAAACCCTAAACCACTGCTAAAACCCTAATTCACTGTTGACTTCTATTTTTAGCTCATAATGACTTAAAAGCGCTTTTAACCCTTTTTAGCTCAATGTCACTTTCTGAATATAACACCTGTGACTGGAGTGACCTCTAGTAACCCTGTTTACCCATGTTTGGCCTTGGCTATAGTCTAACGGGGCAGTTTAGACCATTAATCCTCCTCTCTGGAGCTCCTATTTGGAACGAGACATTACAATCCTCCCTTCCCGAAATTGCTTGTCCTCAAGCAATACCAGTCCAGGGTGTTGTAACACCTGCTTGCTCTCCCAAGTAGCATCCTCTACCGGAAGCCCTCTCCATCTGATCAAACACTCTCTGATGACCCTGCTCCTCAGTTTCCGCTCCTAGAACTCCAAAACCTCCTCCGAAACTAACTCCAACTGTCCCTCCTCATCAAATGGGGGAAGCTCATTTGATGTGCTAATGAATTGTCCCATTGCCTTTTTTAGGCAAGACACGTGGAACACGTTATGAATCTTGCTCCCCTCTGGAAGCTCTAGCTCATAAGCAACCTCATCTACTTGGCGCATGATCCTGTAAGGACCATAAAATCTAGGCTTGAGCTTCTTGGCCCCACTCTTCTTCAGAGATGACTGCCTGTAGGGTGTGAGTCTCAAGAAACCAAATCTCCAACCTCAAAGATGCACTCTATCCCATGCCTGTCCGCACTTATCTTCTATCGGTTTTGTGTTGTCTGCAGGTTTTCTTTCAACAACTTGAGAATCTTCTGACTCTCTATGATCCAATCCTTGGCCTTGGGAGCTTTTCTCTCCCCGAAGACCAAGTCTACCAAAGTGGGAGCATCATATCCGTACAATGCTCGGAAGGGTGTCATACCAATGGACATGTGGAAGGTGGTGTTGTAGCAATGTTCTCCTAAATGTAACCACTTTACCCACGTTCTCTATTGTCCTCCTACATAGTTCCTCAAATACCCTTCGACCCACTTGTTGACAATATTGGTCTGTCCATCTGTCTGAGGGTGATAGCTTGTGCTAGATGTCAACTCTGTCCCCACCAACTAAAACAACTCTCTCCAAAATGTCCCTATGAACCGACTGCCCCTGTCACTGACGATGTTCTTCGGCAACCCATGAAGTCTGAAGACCCCCCTGAAGAAAATATCGGCTACCTGAACTTTGTTGTACTCTGTCAGTATGGCGTAGAAGTGAGAAAACTTGGTCAATCTCTCAACCACTACATAGATATAGTCCTTACCCTGGACCTTGGGTAGACCTGTGATGAAGTCCATAGATATACTCTCCCATTTCTGCTCTGGAATGGGGAGTGGCTGAAGTAGCCCTGCTGGAAAAGCATGCTCTGACTTGCTCTGCTGGCAAGTTACACTCTGACTGACGTGTCTCATAACGTCTTATTTGAGGCCTTTCTAGGAGAACCACTCTCTGATCTGTCTGTAGGTTTTGAAAAACCCCTGATGGCCTACTAGAGGTGAATCATGAACTGCGGTGAGGATCTTCTTCTTAAGCCCTGAATCTGGCACTAAGTAGACTCTATCCTTGTAAAATATGACATCGTCAATGA
>ML809989.1:96956-113234 GCA_009831015.1 Picea engelmannii | reverse complement strand
ACCACCGCCTCCCTTATGCATTGAAGGGTTAGAGCCTTCACCCTGCGACATCATGTTCCGTTCCATCATGACCTTCATCATATCTCTCAACTGTATGATAGTCTGCCTGAAGTCTTCTTCTTCATTCAGAACACGTTCATGACTTTCTGCATGAGCCATGCTTGGTGAACGTCTCTCTGCCACTTGCGGTGAATGAAACTGCTTCCTCCTCGTCGGATAAGAACTTGGCTCCACAAGTTTACCTTCTCCTCTTGCGAGTTTCAACCTTGTGAGCATCAGAAACAAAACTTGCAAACAATCAAGTCTTCAAAACCAGTGCTCTGATACCAACTTGATCTAAAAATGAAGAAGACTTGAAAAACTTGAATAATTATTGCAAGTGAAATGTTATGTGTTTAAAGCAACATGATCAATTTGCAACACATAAATTAAGGATTACTTATGAGAAATACACATAGACAACAACATAAACATTGAACATAAACACATGTACACATCAATTGATAAAGGAGTTCACCCCTCTTATGGGCTACATCTCCTAGTCCAACTTGCAATGGATCATTATTATTAATTGCTCAAAAAGTGCTAAAAAACATGTCTTACAATGCTCAAACTGATAAACCGACTACTCCAATGGCTTCCCAGCGTCCCAAAACCCCTGTTTGGGCTCTTTCGACACCTCAATCGGTTGAAAAATGAAGAAGTTAGGCCTCCTGGAAGTCTCCCTCTTCAAGCTTGTTGTCTTTGGTTCTACAATTCGTACTCCCCCTTGAGTGAACCTGGCTCCCACACTCTTTTAAGCGTAAAAACCCAGCACCGGGCGCAATCGTGCCAACGGTACAAACCGTAGGACGGTTAAGGCGCCTCCAGCCCCTAACCGCCTCGACACTTGGGCATATGGCCATGTGACCTCGCACTGGGCAAAAAGGTGGTTAAACCGTTTGAAACCGTGCAACTTACGTTTGGTTCCCGCGCCAACATTTAACACACGTTTACATAGCCATGGGTCGTGGTTTCAAACCCCGCGCCAACACACACAATATATATATGAAATACATTGCAATGCAATGCATTGCAATACAAAGTAACATAATGAAATGCGCGCGCGCGCCAAAAGATTCGGGCTAATGCATATATGTTGGGTCATATGCGATGTAATATGTCCACGGGTCGGGGCTAAGCCCCGGCCCGACCCCCTTTTCCGTTGGCATAACATTCAAACTTAAATATATGTTTTGTGGTATAGTTAACAAGGCACAAATGGCGGTACTTTGGTTAGCAGAGAGTTATGAAGTCTTTAGTGTTGGGGGAGGTCCGGGGGTCGAACCCCGCGGACTCCCCATACAATTTTATACAACCATATAAACAATAATGAGGGGACACGTGGCACCCAAGGATTGGGCCACGTGTCCTTATATTACTCGCCACCAACCGGACACGTGTCACCATCCAATACGCCAGCAACCAACCAATAAATAACTGCCACGTCATCACCGTACGACCTGTACGGTCCTGCCACGTCATCGTACAGAATATACGAACAAGTACAGTCAGCATCCAAAAATTTTGCCTGTTTGGCTTGGCAGACAGATCGCGATATCTCCTTCATACGGACTCCATTTGAGAAAGTAAATATACCACCGGAATCAGGAAGACAAGATAGACGCAATGACACTGTTTTCGTCGCATTCCAAGCACTTTGAAAATTGAGCACAATTTGATCCCCTGATCACTTGGACTCTTTGGCATATAATGACTGTGCTTCCATGATGCTCAATACCTCATCCAGGTGCCTCATATGCTCTTGCCATGACTAGCTATAGATGAAGATGTCGTCGAAGAAAACCAAGACTGATTTCCTTAACTGATCCATGAATATATGGTTCATGCAAGACTGGAATGTAGCAGGTGCATTGGTTAGCCGAAATGGCATAACGAGGAATTCGAAGTGTCCAAAATGACATTGAAATGTCGTCTTCTCTATGTCCTACTCTCGGATGCTGATCTGATGATATCTAGAGCATAGATCAATTTTTGAGAAGAAAACTGCCCCATGAAGTTCATCCATCAACTTTTCAATGCGTGGGATGGGGTACAGGTTCTTGATGGTTTTTTTGTTCAAGGCTCGATATCAATGCACATCCTTATGGTGCAATCCTTCTTCAGAACTAAGACAACTGAAGAAGCAAATGGGCTGCTTCTCGGTCCAATGTGTCCCATCGCCAAAAATTCCTTGATTGCCTTCTCTATCTCATCCTTTAACCTCCTAGGATGACGATAGTGGGGGTGATCATAGGTTTTCCCCCCTCCTCCAACTCAATGGTGTGCTCAAACCCCCTGCCAGGTGGTCTCCCTAGTGGAATTGCCTCAAAGACCTGCTGATGTCGTCCCAATAAATTCTTGATATCTGTATGGTATTGTTATCGACCTTCCAAATCCTTCTTAGTAGTGATCAAGCACTCTGCGGCATATGCTACCTCCCCATGTTTAAATATCCTCTCCATCCTCTTGGTTTAAACTGTCTTGGGTGCTCTTGTTGACATACCTCTTAGAGAAACCTTCTTCCCATCCTGATCTTTGAATCCCATTTCCAAGGTTTGGTAGTTGGTAGTGATTTTTCCCAAGGTAATCATCCACTGAAATCCTAACACCACATCCGTGTCTGATAGGTCAACCAGATAAAATGTGTCTCTCACTGTGTAGTTGCCTAACTTCATCTCTAATTTTGGATCTCTGTCTAGACACTCCACTGTGTGACCATTTGCTACCGCAACATCAAACCCCTCAAACTCCTCTGTCTGAAGTGCCCATCTCGATACTAGTGAAGCGTCGATGAAGTTGTGGGTGGCCCCACAATCTATCATGGAGATTGCCTGTTGCCCCTGAATAATCCCTCTGATACGGAGGGTATCATACCCGGGAACACCAGAAAGGGTCGCTATGACACATCCCTTTGCTAGTTTCCTGCTGCTAGCATGTTCTTGCGGTTGTGGGACTATTGGAGGATGGGCTCCTACCGGTGTCGGTGGTCTATTGGGAGGCTGCTCCTCTGATGGTGTTGACTCCTCCTCTGAACTAGTGGATCCATTGTCCTGCTCCTCCTCCTCATTGTCCACGCTGTCTGTTGCTACCTCAATATAATGAATCTCTCCCTTGCCCATGCACTTGTGGCCTAGGACCTAAGGATCTCTACAACTGAAGCAAAGCTTCTTCCTTATAAGCTCTCGCCTAGTCTCATCATCCAACTTCTCCTTGCCCTTCCATTCTCTATGGAATGGCTTCCTGTCTCGATCCCTCTGGGGCACAAATGATTTGGAGAAAGTTTTAGTCTTTGGCACTGAGTCTACCAGATCTCGAGTGCGAACGATGGCATCCTGTAAAGTGGGAGCCCTATATGCCTTCACCCATTCTCTCAAAGGCTCTGTGAGTCCTTCTATGAATAGCATGATCAGCCTGGGCTCTGATATATTTGTCATTGCCATGGCTACCCACTGAAACTCTGTGATGAATGCCTCTGTTGTGCTAGTTTGTCTCAATTGGGCTAGATCCCTAAAGTGTATCTCGGGATCCTTCCTGTCAAACCTGTCCATGAGCGTATCTGTAAAATCCCTATAGGAGGTGATGCGACTGTGAACCAATGTCACCAGTCCATGATACAACCATAAGTGTGCCTCACCCTCCAAGTGTAAGGTCGCGAAATTGATGGCCTCTGTCTTGGTCATCTGGTTGAGCTTGTAATACGTGTCTAGCTTCTGTACCCAAGCTATGGCAGTGTATTTGGATGATTCGTTGAAAGAAGGGATGGTGAGTTTCCCAACTTTTCAGATGAAATCGAGGTTATGCCCCTGCTGTTGTTGTGGTCCTCCCCTCTGCGACTCTCTGGGGCGATTCCTGAGTCCACAGTACTCGACTAAGGTCATGTTATGATGGAAGTCACGAACCAATGCTGTGTACTCCCTCCTATACTCTGCAATGTCGTCGGCATGAGTGGGTGGCCTCTGTGCTATCGGTGGCGGTGCTGCTATTGGAGGTGTCGTCTGGAAACTGGGAAACAAGGGTCTGGGAATCCTACTCGTAGAGGTGTAAGTGCGAGAGGGTGACTAGGGTCTACTACTTGCTCCCGAGTTCCCATGTGCTGCATGCGGGACTGGGGTGCTCACTCTATCCAATCTATCAACCACCTGTGCCAAGGACTGAGACATGGTCCGTTGTCTAGCTAACATATCGTTGATAATCTGCATGAAAGTTGCCTCTGGATGTACGGGGGCCTTGCCACTGCCCTCTGGTCGGTCATATCTTTCTCTTAGCATCCTCTCTACCTCGCACTCAGCCTCACGCTCTGCGCTTCTCTCTGGTTCTCTGTGTGCCTCTTCCTCTTCCTCTGAGCTAGGAGGAAAAGGGGGGAAATCATGCCTATGCCTTCTTTCCTGATGCCCATTGTAAGTGAAATATTCGTCACCTATGTGTTCACGGCTTTCTGGGTCTTCTGCTGCACTCATTGTCTTTAGTCACAGGGTGGCAGGACTAAAGCTCTGATACCATTGAAATGTTCATGACTTGGCTAGTCTAGGAAACGCTCCTAATGTGTGTGTAGGATTAATCGTTTACAACATATAAATGATCATACAAATAATAAATGCGACAAAGGACTACAAAGTTTGTATTATGATATCTCTATGGATTACAAAATGGCCAAATGCGGCTAAATAAACTGACAATACTCAACTAGATCAACATACAAAGGATCTTAGCTGGAATACAAATAAGCAATTGCTGCTGAATAAAATAACAACACTTGGTTAGATCAAAAGACAAAAGGATCTTAGCCGGAATACAAATAAGCAACTAAAATATAATACCCAAAATATAGGAGCAATGTAGAATCAATGAAGAATGATGGAAGACCTGGATGATCTTTCCGGTGACTAGGGTGTGTCTTTCAACACCGAAATCAGCGAACTGGTGTCTTCCTTCTGGAATACACTGAACTATCTCTCCTGAGATGCGCCTCTTCTCCTCAATGACTAGTCATAATCTGCATAATTCTGAATTAGGTCGCTGACCCTTCCTTTATAGCTTTCCAAAACCCTAAATCATGCTGAAACCCTAATTCACTGTTGACTTCCAAAACCCTAAATCACTGCTAAAACCCTAAGTCACTGTTGACTTCTATTTTTAGTTCATAATGACTTAAAAGCGCTTTTAACGCTTTTTAGCTCAACGTCACTTTCCGAATATAACACCTGTGACTGGAGTGACCTCTAATAACCCTGTTTACCCCTCTTTGGCCCTGGCTATAGTCTAACGAGGCGGTTTAGACCATTAAGCCTCCTCTCTGGAGCTCTTATTTGGAAAGGGACATTACACTTGTCGTTGTCTGACTCTCCATCTTTTATATGGAGAATGTGTTGTGATCCAAATTTTCTCGCAAGTGTAGCAACTGCACCAATGGTTCTAATTGGGTAAGTGTCATCGGTCTGTGCAAGTTGGTTGATCGTTGTGTCCGATATGAAACCATATTTTAAACAAATCGTGGGAATTTTTTCCACAATACTTGTTTCATTGAGCGATATAATCCGATCACAATAACCACGGTCATATACTGTTTTCAACAATATATTAAAATTTGTAATGGATATCCCATTACTTGGCAAGATCTTTTATGCATGTTTCTGGACAAGTTGTGTGGGGATAGTCAGTGTCACTGTCATCATGGCTTCATCGCCTGTCATGTCAGCACACACAATGCATCTAGTTTTGTTTGCCGTGTCTAAGTAGGTGTTATACATGACCATTATGTCCCCGACAGACACTTGTCTAGTTCGATGACTGTTCAAGCCTTCTATTGATAGTATATTGGGTGTTCTAAGTTTGGACCCGGTGACATTTTTTGAACAGAAAAAGTAATGTGAATGGCAGTCTACATCATTTTTTTTTACATAAATGTACAAGTAGACGCACAACTTGGATGAAGTATATAGGTCAAATTTTTGTAACCATACTTCTTAGTCTGTGGAGCTTGCACTATGTTGGGCGTTTCACTTGCGCTCGTCGATACTTCTTGTGAACTGCAAAGCATGTGTTGCAAATGACATCAACATATTTATCATGGCATAGATGAATAAATAGCTCAGGATATTTGTTTGGTAAACATAGCAAGAGCACAATGTATGAATCTTTACCTTTGGCCTTGTCATTCTGTTGATGTTTGCAATGATTGACTACTCATGCCCATGTCACTCGTCCAAGTTTTTCTGATGAAAGCATGTGTACATGAACATCAGAACGACTAAATAAACATATGCATTGTATATTGTTCTGGATGTCACATACAAGCTCGAAGGAGATGGAATATGAAATAGGGTGTCAAGGGATACTCAATAAACATGAGGACCCGACGCTCAAATTGTATGCCTCGGAAATTTTGTGTGAAAAAATGTGTAACACAGAACATGGCATGAAGGGAAGTTGTTTGCAGGTCATATAAGAATAGAAGCGTAATCTTGAGCCCGCCAGCCCAGGCGTCCGACTGTCAATTTGTATATCGCGGAACTCTGGGTGCTGTTTGGAGGACACAGAACAATAGAAGCACAATTTTGACCTCGCTAGCTCGGAAACCCGTGATAAAAAAGTGGCTAAGTATGGAATGAGGAAGTCGTCAGTCGGACTTGTGATATAAAAGCATGAGTATAAATATGAACCCATGAGTCTACCAACCCACGCACCTAGACATTTTCAGAAAAAAAACAACAACTAAGTAAAGCAACCAGAAAGGAAAAGTAGAGGGGAAAAATAAAGGGGAATTTGGTTAAGTATAGAGGGGAAAAAATGGATAATAGAGAGTAGGAAAATAGAAAAGGGGAGGCGAATTTTCGGAAGCGGGAAGTCTCAAGAAAGGTCCATTGTTGCCAAATCATCGTTTTCTAGTCCAATATTGTATCCACCTACTCGTTTTGTGTGTTTGATTTAATATCATAATTGGTATACCTTTTCGAAGATTGTACTTCAGCTTCCTCTGTTGTGGCATATAAGATTTCATCCTCTTGTCCAACTAATATGTTTCTTTCAATGTAGCAATGCAGAAAATACAATGGACATGAAGGTAAGTTGGTATGTAAAAAGACATGTAAGAGAATAAATAGAGTTCTATCTATTTCAATGTAGCGGCACTGAAAATACAATTGACATGAAGATAAGTTATTGTGTAGGAAGATATGTAGTATCTACATACAACAAATTAGGTGCAAAGTAGCAAAACAAATATACAAACAATAAATGAAATACAAAACAATGGAATATGAAATAAGAGTAGAAGCATGCACCTTTGTATCTCCTCTTCTACATTAGTGGTTAAGAGTCCTTCGTCTTCTCCAGTTATTCTGTTTGTTTCAATGTTGGAACGCACAAAATACAATGAACATGAATGTAAGGTGGTATGTAAGGGAAAACAAGTAATATGTACATACGGTAAATCAGAATCAAAGAAATAGAATAAAAGATAGGGTTAGAATCATGAACCTTTGTTTTTCTTGATTCATGGTCATGGTTATATAGAATTTTTCCTAGCCAAAATATATTATAAGCCAGAAAATATTAAGAAGTTGGATGGTCCTAGCTGAATGATTTGGTTTTGTGCAACAAAGTATCCAGATATGCTTTGAAACATGGAAATATAATTTTGTAGTATGTTTGATGTATATTTCATAATTCATGTACAAGATAAATTGTACCATAGTCAGACCAGTTTGTGTATAGGATACAAAGGTTGTATTGTGATATGGTCACATTTCACCATATATGGTCAATAAGTGTGTTTTGTACATGTTTTTTCTTAACCAAAAGAAAGCAGAGATTGTAATTGCACATGTAGTTTTCCAATTCTTTTGTTATGGCACTATTTTTTACCATGTCAACACTGAAGTCTCCTAGAATGATAATGGTTTCGTTCAGATGTAGTGTAATGCATTTGAAAAAACATTCATTATGTTAGCAATGTTGCACGCAGAGCGACATAAAGATTGAATATTGCAACTTGCAATCCACGAAAAATTATACTTGCTAGCACCATCTCAACATCTTTTTATTCTACAAGAACATTTTGCAAAGGCATGTAGGTATGGTTCAGAGTTTGGAGAAAAAAAATGGAGCAAAATTTAAGAGCAAAAGGGAAAGATATGCCGATTTTGTGCAATTTTGTTGCAGCTTAGACACCGTTGTACCATACCTATCCCTTCTACACCTACCTTCAATTTTCTTCTACAAGAACATCCTGCAAAGGCAACAAGCTTGACCTCATATTTTTCACGTGAAAGACAACGGTTTGATTCTCGTACGGGATAGGTAGGTACTCATTCCTGGGCAAGTTGGGAATATCATCGAGGGCAAGGTACGAAGGATGAAGAATTCCTTATTCAATTGAGGCGTTAGATTTCCACTTCGTCACATACGACAAAGGACCTGAATTTGTAATACTAGAAAAAATGACAGCTAGAGTTGTGCAGACGACATTGGCATGCACATGGTGAAGAGCCTGGGGAAAAAATCGGAGGAAAATTTAAGAGCGAGAGAAAAAGATATTCCAACCTCTATGGAAAGTCTGCGGCATAAGAATGATGAATAAATACTTAAACATTCTTACTTGCAAAATGGAAACTACGAACAATAAACAACGAATACGAATGAAAGTATGGTATTGAAACTTACTCGTTAATGATGAACGACAAAACCACAGGCCCAATTGTGGGTGCAGGACTTGAACCCTAGAAAGTGAAAAAAATAACTCCAACTGTCGATGCAGGACCCTAACCTTACAAAGTCGAAGCAAACAAAAGCAAGCAACAAACAACAAACCAGTGAGCAAGCATTAATAGGTCCAACTATAGGTGCATGACCTCAACCCTGCAAAATTGAACCAAATAACAAGAAGCAACAACCAACGAACCAATGAACAAGCAACAACCAAACCAGTGAACCAGTAGATAATATATGTATCTTCAATGATGACTAAATTGCATTCCAAGCATAGAAGAAATATGAAACATATCATGACCATGCGAGCGAAAATACTTAAACATTCTTACTTGAAAACTGAAAACAGTAAGTAGCAAAGAACAAATACAAATGAAACTATGGTATCGAAACTTACTCTTCAATGATGAACGACATAATCGCAGGTCAAATTGTGGGTGTAGGACTTGAACCCTGGAAAGTGAAAAACAACTCCAATTGCGAGTGCAGGACTCCAACTTTGCAAAGTTGAAGCAAACAAAAGCAAGCAACAAGCACCAACAGGTCCAACTGCAGGTGCAAGACCTCAACCTTGCAAAGTTGAACCAAACAACAACAAGCAACAACCAACGAACCAACAAACATGAAACAACCAATGAACCAGTAAACAATATATGTATCTTCAATGATGAGTAAATTTCATTCCGAGCATAGAAGAAGTATGAAACACACGATGGCTATGCGAGTGGCGATGGACAACAATATTGTCCAAATTTACTGCAACATTGTATGGAAAAATTCGAGGAAAAATGTATTGTGACATGCCTATTTAAGTAAACATTTAAAGTCGTCAGGCATGTTTAAGGGGCTCACGCTATGTAAACATTTAATCTGTCAGGCCTGTTTAAGGGCCTAGCGCTATGTAAACATTTAAGCTGTTAGGCCTATTCAAGTACCTAAAAAAGAGTGTCAATGCTCAAAACTTTCGGTATATAAACATTTCAATAAAAATAGAAATAATAAAAACATTAAAAAAGAGCGTCGATGCTCAAAACTTCTGGTATGTAAACATTTCAATACAAATAAAAAAAATTAAAAAAGAGCGACGATTCTCAAAACTGTTGGTAAGTAAACATTTCAATACAAATAAAAAAATTAAAAAAGAGCGTCGATGTTCAAAACTTTGGATATCTAAACATTTAAAACATTGGGAATAGCGACGCTGGCAATAAAACTTTGAATCTATTCTCCAATAAGATGATGACATATAAGGTATTTTTTATTGTATAAAAAAACAATGTTTTTAGTTCTATAGTTCGAACAATAGAGATAATGCCAAAATTTATAGTCAAAGCACATATTAATATGAAGTCAACGAATTATCGATCGCTATAGTCCCTTTACACCTTCGACATGGTACTAATAAGATGTGGAACTTATGAAATGTTTGTTTCATAAAACAAAATTAATTAAAATATAAAACATATATGAAATAGATTATAACGCCTATGTATGAAGGTCAATACAAAACAATAACAATATTCCCCACTCAACAAGTAATAATCAACTTTTAACATGTTAAACTCTTAAAAGGTTTCAAGAAAAAACATCATTTGAAAATGTAACTCAATAATTTTGTTTTATTATGGGTGAGGAGAAATGGTAAAAGATATGAATTTTCATTATGGAATTTTATTTTAAATTGTATGAAAGACTTCTCAATTTATTAGATGTTTAAATTGTATGAAAGACATCTCAATTTATTAGATATTGAATATATATTGTGTAATGTATTAAGATGATATTAAAATTTATAGTATTGGAATTATTGAATATATATATATATATATATATATTCATGTGGTTCAAGGCATCAGATATCGAAAGCTCTCTACTTCCACGTAAATCTCCTTGGAATCCGCGAGAGAACATAGGGAGGGTGGGTATTTTAGAATATCCCATTTAAGGGCATAACATGTCACTTACAAGGAATTGAACCTGGGTGGGGAGGGTAACAATCATTCCTCCCAACCACCCAAGCTACATCCAATGGACAATTGAGAATATATTTTATAATGTATTATTGTAATATTAAAATTTATAGTATTGGAAAAGTTGGTTAATAGTAATTTTTTTTGAAAGAGGATCGTTTGTGGAACTCTCCTTCCCCTATAATGCCAAGCATTTGATGGAGATTAGGGTTTCTGCAACCCCTAGGGTTTTTACAGTAGACTGAATAGTGGTGCCATGAGACTTAGATTAGAGGTTCCCCGTACAACTAGGTATGTTTTGGCTATGCAACAGTACTAGCCAACGTGGCGTGTCTATAGGTCTAGATGGCCAAACATGTTGATCTATCCTGAGCTAAAGAGGATGATCTGTGGGAAAATTATGGTATTTTTCACGCGGACAAGACCTATAAACTAATGCATGATTGTCAATGACAAGTGGCGGTACCTCCAGTGTCAGTTCCCTCAACTGCAATTAAGACCGCCTTTCCTTCCCGTTAGCTCACTCCGAATGACAACAAAGCTTTTACTTCCCTGCTCACAAGATCCTCCGTCGAAACCTATTACTCATAACTCACGTCTTCACGGTAATGGAGAAGGTCAAAATAGATCTATAGGTAGTTCGACTTGGTTAAACCACAAGCAAAAGTGTTGGAAGGTGCGTGAAGGTAAACCTAGTTGTGTGCTCGGTCGAGACATCACAATGGACAGGGTGATTGGCCTCTTGGAGAAAGCACTAGTGGGTAAGTTCTTTTATTCCAGGATGAATAAGAACCAACTGTCTGAATGGATTTTAAGTTTTTGGAAACCTATTCTAGGTTACTGTCCTAGGTTTACTTTACTATTGAACCATTGGATGGTTTTCCACTTTCTTGCTGAAAGTGATGTTCTAAGTATTCTGGGATCTTTGTGGATTTTTGGAAGAGGCTCCTTGATGTTAAAAAGATGGTACCCGAGTTTCAACCCACTTCTGGAAAACTTCACAAAAAGGAGTTTTTGGATGCTTCTGCCCGACTTTCCAATTGAATTCTGGTCCGTCAGGATCTTTGAGGAAATTGCAAACTCTGTTGGTAAATTCATTTTCTTTGACGAGCAATCACTCCGCTGGAACAACAAAAGGCTTGCTTGGATTCTAGTCGAATTAGACCTGGACAAAGGTCTGCCAGATATTATCGACATCACCATCGAAGAATCACATCTTCTTCAAGTTGTGGATTTTTGGAAGGAACCCTTCCGTTGCCACTCCTACTGGCAAACGAGCCATATTAAATCTAAATGTTCGGAATCCAAGGAGCATTCACAAAGCTTTGGTCCATCCTTGTCAGATTTCGATCAAGTTGAAGTCTCTGGCTCGGTCCCTTCGACAATGGTTCTTTCTTAGGTAAGATGCACTTCCTTTTTCCCTCCTTCTTCAAAAAACTTTCCTCAGACGGGCTTGATTATTTAAAATGTAATGAAAGGTGGGTGCTTGATATATTCGACGATTTTTGGGACCTACTAATGAAAAAATTTGATAAGTCAGGTGCTAGTCATGATTGGAGATCCATTGATTTAGGCCATGACAACCCTGGGGATACTCAATCGAATCCCTCCACTGTTGCTGCACCATTTGAAGTTTGTCCCCCCTTTTTGTTGGGCCCAGAGAAGATTTCCACTATTGACAAGCCTGGTTATAGGTGGATGTCCTATTACATCTCCTAACCCTGTTTCAGTAGATTTGGAGAAACACACAAGTGTTGGTTATTCTGTACTGGATCCTGTCTCTAGACTGGATGTCGATTGCTTAACCCATGTTGGCCCTACTTTTTAATCTTCCAACCACATCCATAAGATTGTAGGATCCTTATCCCCCAAGCCCCTTCTAGTTTCTAACCATTCTACTCCACTTCCCTCTGCTTCAAATCGATCTAACGTCACCATCCATAAAAAGACCAGAACCCGCCTTCCAAAAGTTCCCCTTGGGGCTACTGAGGGTGGTTTGGCACCTTTCGGTGAGTTGGCCCCTATTATTCAGGACCACGATAGTTCATAGACCACGGTTCTCCCTGTTTACCTAGAACCTATTCCAGATTTTATCTCCATTCCGACCCTTAGAGCAAGCCAATCGACCTCTCTGGTTTCCTTATGATTATCCTTTCATTCAACATTCGAGGGTTTGGGGGACCCTTAAAAGTTTCTTCCCTCAAAGCACTTCTAAAATAAATTAACCCTGACATCATTTTTCTTCAAGAAACTCTAGTGAACGACGACAAAGCGAAACAAATGTTCCTCCAATGTTTTCCTACGTGGAATGTTGTAGTTCTGGATCCTTGTGGACGTTCCGGTGGTTTGCTGAGTGGATGGAACCCAACATGTGTTGAGCTCTATTCTCTTGATACCTTTGCAGGTATTTATCTGGAAGGAAGGTTCAAACAGTCAGTGGATAAAGTAAAAATGCTCAATTGTTACACGCCCTATAAAGATAGGGAACTTTTCCGTCAACCTATTATTCAATCTGGATTATTGAGTGAAGAAGGTATTATTGTGGGTGGACACCTCAATTTCACCCTTTCTATGAGGGAGGTGTGGGGAGATTTGGCCAGAAGTGACCCTCTTGTAGACTTCTTCACAAGCCTCATACAATCTTCTGACTTAGTGGATATTCAACCGACTAAATTAGCTCCTAGTTGGAGGAATGGGAGAGCAGGTTCTGCTGGAATTTCGAAAAGACTGGATTGTTTTCTTCTTGATGATTATCTTATTGGCAACAATAGTAAGATTAGATCACGGGTTATCAATTCAACCATTTCAAACCGTAATCCGATATGCCTATAATTGGGCTCCTTCTCCCAGAGATCTCCTCCACCCTTTAAATTCAATACTACTTGGATCAAGGATCAGGGTTGTACCTCCCTTATAAAGAAGACATGGCTCTCTATGGAATATTGGTCAGACCCTTCCTCTATACAACTTCTGTGTACAAAACTAAAGAATTTAAAGAAAGCAGTGGTACTCTGGCAGAGAGACAAGAAAACACAATTACAATCAGATCTACACCACATTGAAACTAAGATGGCAAAGATCTTTGAAGAAATCCTGTCACAGGTTTTTGATCAGGAAGATATGGATATCCTTAAGACACTAAAACATAAGAAGGAAATAATACTCTCTTTTGAAGAATCTACTTGGAGGCTTAGAAGTTAGGCTATCTGGCTTAACAATGGTGATAAGAACACTACATTTTTCCATAAGTATGCCACACATAGAAGATCACAAAATACTATATGGGATATAAGTGATGATTCTGGTGTCATTCATTCCTCTGAGTATGAGATTAAAAAGACCGCACTTAAACATTTTAAAGATCAGTACAATGCGATTGAGACAGAGGATACCTGTAGCCAGATCAAGGTACTTGAACATATGCCAAAGTTTTTCAATGAAACAGAAAGTAATGAGATCGGAAAGACAATCACATTAGAAGAAGTTAAAGATATTGTTTGCTTTATGCCAAAGGATAAAAGCCCAAGCCCGGATGGTTGGACACAAGAACTATTTCAGACTTTCTTTGAGATAATGGGGGAGGATCTTCACAAGGCTGTCGAAGAATCTAGATGTTCTGGAATTATACTGGGTGCACTCAATGCTACCTTCTTCGCTCTTATTCCCAAGGTAAACAAGCTAGAAACCTTTCATAACTACATGCCAATTGCCCTCTGTAATTTTGTTTATAAAGTCATTTCTAAAATTATTGCTACAAGGATGAAAGCAAAATTGGTAGCATGTATCTCCCATGAGCAGTTTGGTTTCTTAAAGGATCGCTTAATCTTTGATGTTGTTGGCATAACACAAGAATGTTTACACACTGCTAAGTCTAAGAAGTTAAGCACCATTATTCTTAAGTTGGATTTGAAGAAAGCATATGATAAGGTGAGATGGCAATTTCTCATAATGTTATTAACTCAGATCGGATTAAATTGGGAGGTTACCCAATGGATTATGACTTGTATTACCTCAGTTAATATGGCATTTTTAATTAATGGCTCCCCGACTAGTTTTATGAAAAGTTATCGAGGGCTTCGACAGGGTCGTCCCCTTCCTCCCCCCCTACTATTTCTTCTAGTTGTTGAAGTCTAAGTAGATTATTGAAGAAAGTTGTGGTAGAAGGGGCTTTTCATGGCCTCAAAGTTGCACAACAACCATAGTATCTCATCTTCTCTTCGTAGACGATGTTTTAATTTTAGGGAGTGGGAAATTTGAAGACTGGTTGGAATTCAAAACTATCTTAAATAGTTTTTGTACAGCCACAGGTATGGATATTAATTGTCAAAAATCATGTTTTCTTGCACATAACATTGATCCCAGTCTTGAACATAGAATACAGTTAGTGTTCAACATACAATTTATCAACCTTGAGGCAGGCATGAAATATCTTGGGTTTTATTTAAAACTAAACTACTACAGAATGGCGGATTGGAATTGGTTGATTCAAAAGATTGAAAAAAGAATTAGCAATTGGACTTTCCGATGGCTCTCTTTAGGTGGCATAATGGTCTTAGTGAAATTAGTGTTACAAAGCATCCCAGTGTACTGGCTCAGTTTAGTGAAGATTCCTTCATCTATTTTACACAAGATACAACAACTCATGGAAACTTTCTTATGGAGAGGAGTAAACAAAGCTACAGGCTTTCACTTATCCAAATGGCAAAACATTGCCAGTCCAAAGGAAAACGGAGGTTGGGGTATAAGGAATATATTCTGGTTTGCCAACTCTTTGGTTGCAAAATCCTGTTGGAGAGGACTATTTGGTAATAGTCTGTGGATTCATATCCTTAAAATAAAATATTTAAAAGGAGTAGATTTGACCTCCTGGCTACGAAAAGAAGAGTGTAAGTACCTTATTGCCTCTATTATATGGATATTTTTTATGGGCTCTTTGCATATTATTAAGCAATGGATGGCTTGGAAAATAGGGTGTGGTAAACAAGTTATAATTGGAAAGGATCCGTTCATTGGATATATACTTCATATAAGCTCTCAACATCCTTAACTCAACATCTCAACCATCAATATATTTATACCCTAGCACATGCGACCTTACCAAATACACCAAGTTCTACTCAAAGTTGGATAGATGCCAACCAACTTGGACTATCAGGAGATTTGACAACTGAATGGAATAATCACATTGTAAATTTGAAAAGCAGTGGAATTACACTTCAATACAAATGACAAAATTGTATGGTCATGGAAGAGGGCTATAGGAACAATAACTGTTGATTTAACATATCAATCCATCTCTAGCAATTTTCTCAAGGGAAGTTCTAGATGGTGGTTTAAGTCTATATGGAGAGTTAATACCCCAAGTAAAATTACTTGTTGCATGTGGCTATGCTTGAAGGACTGTATCATCACTGGTGCAAATTGTAAGAAATAGGGAGGCATTGGACCTTTAGTTTGTAGTCTCTATCCCAAGGATGATGAGACAACTACTCATATGTTTATACATTGTGATACCACTCAATACATATGGAAATGAATCTTAAACTCTCTCAATATTACA